>JAQFYM010001239.1:0-36804 GCA_034694785.1 Agrenia bidenticulata | reverse complement strand
TTTAATTCATAGGTTTTTGAAAAAAATAAACAGGATCCAATGTTTTGCTACATAACAGTATTATTTTATAGTAGTTATAATTAGTAATAAATTTTGACTGTTGTAAATAAAACTGAATTAATTTTTCGGCCAACACATTTGTCGGTACATATTTACCGGTACATATTTTGGGAATAGATTTCCTAATTTATCCTCAAGTTATTGACATCATCTCTTGAGGGATAGTTGTGTATTAAGTTTCTGAAATGCAAACGTAATGAATGGCAGTGGGGGCTACATGTTCTCACAAAAATACAAGCAATTAGTCCGGTGAGCCAAAAGTTCTTGGAGAAATGAAAATAACATCTACTCTATAAATTTGTTTAAATGTTATTTTCATTAGTTAGTATTACCACTTCTCCTTAACTACTCGTAAAATTTATAAGCTAAATAGCTCATTCGGTTTACTAAACTACGACATTCAGATTTTATGCTGTCGAAAAAATTGACATTTTGGCCTTCAAAACAGGTCATTCGAATAGTCGCCCATTGTGGGCATGTTGACGTCTGGTTTCTCCATATTTTCATTTTTATTGTGAGACAAATAAAATATTGGATGGATGGAAATAAATAAAAATCCGTCCTTTTCACAACGATTTAAGCAAAGGAAGTGAATCTATCAGGTCTTGTTAGATTCTTGTGCGTTTTACTGGATTGACTTTTAAATATTGGGCTTGACGGATTGGCATTATTCTACGTAGGCGAATTTGGATTTTTTTTTTAATTTAGAGTTGTATAATAACCGTAGGTGGTTTTAAGGGGGTGATACAAGGGCTGGGGGTTCTGTACATGACTCTTGGATCTGTCAAGTACTTCATGACTTTGTATTTTTAACATTCTCCAGGTTTTAGATGGATCAACCTCATCCTAGGAATCTTAAAGCTATCAAAAATATGCATAAGAATACGAAATTTAATTCTGGAATTTTTAATGTAACAAACGTAAAATAAAACTTGCAGCAGAACAATAACACCATAAACTTTGAATGGTAAAAATGGTCGAAAATCCCAATCTTCCAACAGTTAATTTCCCTTACCAGTCTCCGAGTCTATAATCCTACGAACTAATTACTGCACTACTAATAGTATACTCCCATAAAACAGCTTAAAACCTTAACTGTACACTTACTAACGAAACCCGGGGGCCCGTTTGGCCCATCCGCCCATTTCCATAGGATTCCATTAGGCCTATGTTGGCCTTATCCCCATTCCCCCAGACTGGAGACGAGATCCTCTCCTTAAAAGGAGTACAATTTACCAGAAAGCACTTTCAGTCACATTCATTCAAAATGTGAAAAAGTGATGGGGGCATAAAAAAAAGAGCTCCAGAAAAGGCTTTCTTCTTCCAAAAGACTTACGACCTATTTAGTGTATGTGTGAATGTACATTAAATCTCGTAGCTGAAGAAAACCCCGAATCCGGGCTTTATTGACTTGCCTCACTTCCCCTTCACTTAGAATAAAAACCGGGTTTACCATCTATACCATCATCTCCCTACCTACTCTACATCTACATAATAATGATACATTTCCTATGAACTCCGCCTAATAATTCAAACACACTTCAGTCAAGTACAGCACCGCAGCCAAAAACTTTCAAATCTCTAAAAACCCCTTTTGAAAGGGGAAACAAAAAGTGAGAGACAATGCGAGCGAGTGTCTTTTGGATTCATAGAGAGGGGGGGGGGTTACTGAGCGGAAATTGTGGTGGAAGAGGGGGTGTGGCTTGTAAGAACTTTCAAAAAGGGAAATATTTTTTATCACAGCCGGATTGGGGGAAGGGGGCTACAGCTTATGTAAATATAGACGGAGGTACGGCATAAGCGGTTTCTGAGCTGTGTGGTGCATAATATTAATAATTCATTCTATTTGGATTTACAAGGGTTGTTTTGGAGAGATAAGTAAACTTGTTTTTCAATTTTGAGAGTTCAATACCCGTGGGGGTTATGCATATGCCATCTCAGCCAGAGAACTTCGTGGAGGTGGAACTTTAGGACGAACTAATAATGATAAATTGCCTCTTTTTATCGTCTAGAGATTTCAGTGTGGGGAAATAAAAAATCCATGCTAACCCCCCCCCCCCCCCGAAAACGAACTTATGTTTTTTTTATACAGAAACATATTTAAATTCTGAATTAAAAACTCCAACCTCTTTCTCTTAAAGATTTGCTCAGAACAAAAATAACCCGACTTTATCATATTTATTTATTTAAAATATATTTATTTAAGCTCAGGACAAGCAATAACTCAAAGTTCACATCAATTCATGCAAAATCCCCTCTTTTGTGTGAATAAAAAATTCCCTTTGAATGAAAAGTTGAAACCATGGGCTCAAGTTTATTTTCTCAAAGGAAAGGGGCTTTATTTATTTCCCCGATCACAAGCCACCAAAGAACTCAAGGTGAGGTCTCTCTGAAACGGATGCAGTCCATAAATAAAAACCCGACTTCCAAAAAGGGTTATCATCCATTATGATAAGCTAAGGGATTATTTGATCAGAGGTAAACTTGTGGGGAATCCGGGTATGGATACCCGACTGGGTAGTAATTTAATACTTTCCCTCCCTCCAGAAAGTAAAGTGCATTGGGGTGAATATCTTTTTAAAAAATGCAAACGGTTTTTTTAAACTTTCTTTCCAGGACATTTTAAAACACGTAGGACATTTCAAGACTCTACTGACCAGAACTAAAATATCCCTTTGACACTCTTGCAATTTCAAAGACTCTGAACACATCAAAATCTTCGAACTTGTAGATTTTAATCGTAAATATTTTTAACCTTTGACCTATTAAGCTAATTCCAGGATGTCAATATTTAAAATCCCAGAGAGTTCATAAATTTTCAGCCCTTGTCCTAGACTTAAGTTTGGTCTAGTAGTTAGAACCCGGAGCTCATAGAATATAAAAATATATAGAATGCCTAGCTTCTAGGAGTTCAGGAGCACGTTTTCGGTTTTTCGGAGTTCGGTGTGGCGAAAAAGGCCTTAGGGGATGGAAGCAAGTAAATTCGACTTGTCTTCTCTTGTGCAGTTTAACCAACCGAGGAAAACCTCTTTCCAAATTATTTGTTTAAGACATCCTTTCACCTCAAGACCCCAACTGCCTCCCACAACATTTTACACAATAAGCAAGACCAGTCCGTCACTAGTTTCAAACACCACTTACTTGGACAAGGTTTACATTAAAAAAAGGTCGATATCCAAAACACGAGACCATCACGAGACAAAGCATTTCGAAAAATTTCAAAATCTTATCCAATAACCATGAACACCGTATCAATTGCATTACCCATAGCAAGTTTTTGAGACACCGCACCCGAAAAATAGAATCCGAAAGTTAAGAGCATAGCCCACAGTGGTATACCCATGGGAGATTCAGTGTCAAAGATTAAAGAGGCATAGTCACTGCGTTTATAGCCTTTGGTGAATCGATTCCAATTCGGGACAGGGTACTTTTCATTAACAACAGACTAAGAGAGATTTGAGAAGTCTGGGCTCGTAAGTCCTGTTGACGTTGATCTTAATGGGTGAGTACCTTCCTAGGATGTTACCTCCATAAAGGGTTTATAGGATGTGGACCGAGTTATTAGTTACTGTTATGTCGGCTATTAGGGAGAGATAGGCAGTGGAGGGATGTTGGGAAGGCAGTGGTGGATTTATGATTTCGCTTTTAATGAGACCTACGACTCTTGCTTGCTGTATGTTCTCTGAGTTCTCTCCTAGTTCAGCTCATGAAGCTTTTAGTGTTTACGAAACCGAATCCCTTTAATATCTGTCGACGTCTCTCTTGTCTTATCAAGGGGGTACTAAACTGGGATATGAATTTATAAAATCATAAAATATCATCAAAGCCAACCTCAGAGGAGATTAGGGGAAATGTGGCTACAATTCGGCTTTTAAAAACGTCTTAGGATAGAGACACGTTCCTATTTATTCGTCCGTGAGGGCCTTATCATCTTTTAAAAGCCCAGGCTAAGATTAAGGCTCTAAATGTGCTGTGCTGCTACGTCAGCCGTCTTATAGTCATGTCAGAAAAACACATTACCCTTCGTTTACCTCCCGTGCACTTTCATTTTTAATCATCTCCAAGTTTTAAGTTGTTTACTTAAATAAAATAATCCTGCTCTTTAAACTTCAGCAACTCACAAATTTATAACCCCAAAATCGAGAAAATCCAGTTATATGTATTTATCATTACAGAACTGCGTGATGGAAAAATCTCGATTTTTAGACCCCCCCCCCTAAAGCATGACCGCTTCTATAGGCAATAACATGGAAGGTAGCGCGACCTCAGCCCTAGCCTCCTAAGGCTAGTTTGATCCAGATTCTAAATAAGTTCTTGGGCAGCTCGGCCGAGTTTAGTCGCTCTAAAAAGCGTCGGGATAATTCCGTGAAATGACAGGGTGGGTGGACATAACCAAGATCTTTGCATTATTTCAGGCCTAATTAAACCCAACATTAGATAAGACTAATTCATCGAGCTATTGCATTGTTTCCAGTACCACGGCAGAGTTTAGTCTCTCCAAAAGCGTCTGGATAGTTCCAACCTTGTGAAATGAGAGAAGGGTGGATGGAAATAATCGCGAGCTTTGTTCTGCACTGACTGGGCATACTCCTCAAAGATGATTTGAGTCCAAGAGATTTCATTTTCTCCCCAAGTATTTTCTCCGTTGGACGAAAATCTGTATTTTATTAACCAAGTGGGTTCTCATGTAAAAGAGAAGAAAGGGAGAAATGAAATGAGATGGAGAGACCCATTAGAGTACGCAGAGAGATACCTATACAAACAGCATGAAGACTACCCGGGAGTATATCCAACTACCCGGGCATGTACCCAAGAGATTTTATTATGTCAGCAGAACCATGTTGAATGTATCATTTTCATTTATTCAGAAATCAGTTCATTTCCCTCCGACGGCTCCGCCAAGAGAAAATTCAACATTTCATTTCGGATTTATTCACTCAAAACCCCCCAAGACTCTCCAACAACTCCGAATTCGGAGACCAGCTCTTCTCTCTTCCCCGATTCCACATTTGCGTCAAACTTTTTAGATCTCCTAGACCAAACTTTAAACTTCGTCATCTTTGCAGACCAATAATTTCTAAAGGATGTACAACGTGAAAGTCTAAAGCTGCACCTTTGAGCCCTGGTAGGATTTTCGGGGAATGTAGAAAGTCCTTTTCGTCCTATTTCCATGTAGTAGACCTCTTATATTTTAATGCATCCGAACACTGAGTTAATGAATCTAACAATTTTTTTAGCCCGTTTGGTAGGACTTTTTAAATTTCCCCAATCTGTCCGTCCGTTACTGCTGTAACTCACGACAGAAATGATATTCCATACTGAATTACGGTACTCTTATAGTCTCTCCAGAACATGGCATCTGCTGTATGGATCGATTATGATCTATAAATTTTTATAGAAAATGGCACTTAGCCTATTAAAAAATTTAATGCTGGACACCTCCTGTCAAGTGCAAAACAGTTTGATTTGATGACCAAGAAATGCCAAAGAGGATACGCTATTACGAGCATTGAACCACTTTCTTGGAATACCAGTAGGCAACCACTTATCATGTTTTAAGTCTAGACTCGCAAGACAAAACGTGCTTGTCCCCTAAAGAAGAAAGTTAAACTTGTTCTAAAGTAAATACCTTGCCTACATACTTCCTAAACCCTAATAATAATATTAGCAAAGTGGAAGGATGTAAAGATACACATTCAATCTGTAATCCCCGGTTATCTCTTTACCCATATTCACCTGGAAACTTTCCATAAACTAGTATACACCCTGCATCTCCTACTTGAGATCAGACTAGCCCAGAGAAATAAGAAAGAAAACCCTCCGGTCCCTTAAGGAGAAAAGTTTCCCTTATTTCCTTGTTAAATAACACCAGAGGGTCCATTTAGCCTAAATAAATTCAAAACACACAGCTCCCAAGCCACAAATGAATCCAGAATCCAGTAGGATACAAGCAACCCTAATCTATACAACATCGACACGGGTATTTAATCCCGTTTTCACCCGGATGGCTCTTTCCACTCTTTCCTTTCCGTGAATTTTAGAACTCTAGATAACTTTAACCTCAAACTCCTCCTTGGAAATAAAAAAAATCGCCTAGATTTAGTTTATAGTCCCCCCTCCATTTGAAATACCTGGATGTCCCTCGGACACAAAATCCAAAAAGGAAACAAGAAATTCTTAGACAAACATGAAACATGGCTTCTTGTTCTTGTACACATTCGTGTGGAACTCATAGTCTCTCAACTTCTCCGTTCCACCCCCCAGGGTAAGGGAAGACGAAACGGAATCCGGGGATTTATAAGAAGGTGAATCATCATCATCATCATCTTCTTCTTCGTCTTCTTTTTACAGATATCCGGCTTGCAAATAAATACCCGGGTAGAATATACGATGAATCCAAAGGAAAATGCATTAATGGGCCATTCACAAACTAGGTTATAGGTTAGCTAAGTGGTTTCGCTTCAAACGGTCATATCTCTAAGGCCTTCGACTTTTGACCCCTGTGTACACTTTACTCGGTCTTTGAGCTCTTGACGGTATCGACAAGAGCTGCGGTGATTTTTATTAAACTTGGCCCGTATACGGACAGTTTTGAAGGGTTTAGCTTATGAACGGCTCTTTGAAGTCCCCACCTTGGTACACAAAGTCTAGTTTAGCATATAATGGAAGTGTAAGTCGGCCATGGAAGGGAATCGAAAAGAGTAAGATTGATGATCCGTAAGATGCGGGAAAGAAACCATTAGTCAAGGGAGTGAGGGAATAACAGTATCTGTCAGCCCTTACAGTATCCACCGATTCTTTTACATGAGATTCCATGCACAGGAGATAAGCTTGGAGGACATGACATGGCATTAGATATCTTGGCGTATGCATCTGTGCATCGACTGCATATTTATTTACATCATACCGCAAGGAATTCTTAAACAAACTCCAGAAAGCCTTCCCCAATCTCCCGACAAGGTTCATGACCTGCATTTACAAGCTCAAAAAATCCTATACATTTATACCCTAGTGTTTTGAATTCATTTTTCACAGTCTCTGTCTTTAGCTGGAAGGTGTTTTCTATTTAAATTTGCATTTACATTTACATCCGAGTCCATTTGCCATTTCCAGATTTTCTTTTGGGAGGTGGTGATGGCAAAAATTTCAAAGCTCTGCTCAAATAGTCACACCGCCATTAGGGAGAAGGTGGGAAGGAGCAGTTGGTCGGAATTCATTACAGAATGAGAAACAAGTGGGGAGAAGAGAGTTTCAGAAATTTTGGACCTAATTCAAGAAGACGGGCTTTGCACAAAATGTTGGGATTCAACATTGAACATTTAATGAGCCTCTGGACTCAATGCAAATTACCCAAAGGAAGTAATTTGGGATTCAGAACATACCCCCACTGCTGCTACGTTCTTCATATCCATATGCACATGGACATATTGCCCTTGTTTCATTCACCTGGAAACGCCTAATACCCGCATGCACTAATTCCACAGAATTTCAAATACCCCCAGTCCGTGGGGGATATCCCATCTTCTTTGGGCTCATGCATAAATTACCCCCGCGGGCAATGCAAAGGGCGTTGTCGTTTTAACAACCCACCACCCATCATTTTGAAAGAGATTGTGTGCATTCTGTCAATATGAGGGAGGTGTAGTGTCAAATATTAGGGCTATGAAACTCTTAGACTTTATTGAGGAGGATTCGGAGACAGGTTAGCTCTTCATGCAGAGCCTAGTGATTACAAGTGGTGGAATATTTTAAACTAGGCGTCATAATTATATCTCAGACTTCTTTAGTCAATTGCATCGAATGAGCGATTCAGTTTTCAAATCGGTCGGGCAGTTATGGAGGTGTAGTGAAAAAGACACACAAACACGCTTTTACGGGATTTATAGAGTAGATAGCAGAAAGATTTTAGTATGATGGATATTCAGTACCAAAAATAAGCTTGGAGAGGATTATTAAAATGGGAGACTTATGGACGGCCCCTTGTAATACACAAGTGAATAATAAAATATCCCGATTCTCCCTTTCCAGTTTAAGCATAAAGTTCTGGATGGATTTAGCTTTTCGAAACTCTGAATTCAAACCACGTGACTAATCTCTCTAAGCCTCTTACTTGCAAAATCTATTGATTTTTTCCCTCGATTGAAATCTTGACATCCTCGCTCGGCTATACACACACAGGGCCAGCTCCTAGCTCCTTTGTATATTAAAAATGGGAGCTTATGAGGGATTGTGAATTGGACAAACACGGAGTATCTGAATTGCATTCATAAGTATTTTTTTTGTACAGTCAGGAATGAGAAGTGAAGATGGGATGCTTGAGAAACTCAATGTTCGAGACTCTAGACTCGAGACGGCTTAAGTGGCCAAGGGGAATTATAGATTTTTGATCCTGGGGGAAGAAAAAATATATATTTCATGTATTATGCACAGATTTTTTGAATCGCAAAGAATCCACAAAAGCTCTAAGTAGTTGACGTGAGCATGAATGAGCTTTGTCGAGTTGTTTGCTTTTAAACATCATTGACTTCTGGACGGGTTGACTCGACTCAAGAATCAAGATAAGGGCCTAAAGACGGATGATATGTACCTAGATTGGTTACATAAGTCCCAAATAAATTCCTGCGACGTTCAACTAAGGAGAACAAGGTATGAAAAATCATACCCCCTACGACTTACCGAAAATCTCCAAGCTAAAAATAATTAAACGGCTATTCTCGGGTATGCTAAGGATAATAAGCTTACAAAAAATCCCATATTCTATCAACGTCTATAGCTCGGGAGTTAATGACGAGGATCGTAGGGAGATAAATAATCTCTACATTAAATTTAAGACTACAATGCAACGTTTTACAAAGCTTTGGATTTAAATAAATTCCACAGTGAGTTACTCTTAAAGCTGCCATAAATCTGAACCCATTGTTACAGATTACAATGTCCTGAGCGTTGTAAGCGTCTGAGTAATATCCTATTCCAGACACTTGTCCACATATCCATGTCCTACCTCTATAAAAAAATCTGGAACTTGGAACACAAAGGCCCTAGTGGTAATACGTAATCGTCCCTTATATATTAGAGGAAGAGAACTTGAGCTATCTCAAGTTGAGGACGCAGTGGAACTTTTAATTTCGGGGAATAGAATGGAGGATTGAAAAGCTGACTGGAATCTTAAAAATCATCTCTTCAAACTCTTCTCCACACTGAATCTCGAAAAGAAAACCTTTCAACTCCCTTTCAAAAACATTGAGTACACACTACCAAAACCAACTACCACCACTACCGAAACTACGATTAACTCGGATTTCGGGAGCAACCACAAACACAAAACAAGCCCATCCAGGCCTACTACGTCTTGACACTAAATCTCCCACAAAAGCCACAGCCGAGTACAAATAAGCCTAAGCTTTTTAAAGGATTTTAGCCACTCCCCTTACATTACTCAGCCCTTCGTGTCTCTCTGTAAGTACACGGGGGATAAAGTGCCATAGTGAAAAGCGGATTTATGGATGCACCCTTTTGCCTGTGGACTTAATGGGACAGATATAGCTAATAGCTTTGGTCTTCGTGAGAGGGTCATTTGTAGCCGGTGGGACACAACTATGTCCGTATGGGTATGTTACATTTAGGAATGTGACTAAAGGAAGGAGAGACGAAGACGTAGAAATGTTATTAGGGAAGAAAATGAGGGAAATTAGGAGAGGAGGAGAAGCTAAGGATGTTCGTGAAGGATGGACATGAACGTGACCATTATCTTAAGATGACCAAAATCAGAAGGAGAAGCTTCTACGACTCTCTCCTAAACTACTTGACTAAAAGTCTGCTGAAAAGAGAAAAGAGTCTGATTGCCAAAAAGTCACGATGTGGTACAACACGCGGGGACGATGGCGTAGCTGCCGCTTTCCTCCTGCTGCGTCTTGGTTATTTTATGTTGGTCTTCATTGATATTGAGAGATTAGTGAACATAATAATCCCATAAAATTTAGACCTGGCATTTAAATTCCCATTATTGAAAAATCTTTTTTTTTTACGTTTTCAAGTTTTTAAACTGTCACATGTGGAGAAGCAAATAGGCCACCGATTCAAAAAAAAAATGCTCCTTATCCCCCCTGCCCCTTCTAATATTAGGGGCTTCGAATGAACTATTCAACTTTGATCTGAGATTCACCCTTTATCCTTTTATAGAATTCGGGCCGAGGAATAAACATTTCAACGAAATTATATAGAGCATGCCGTACAATACCCAAGTCTCTAATTCCAATCTCTCTCTCTCATAATCAGTCGAATCTAAATAGAAATAAACTCTAATAGCCCACATTATAATAAAAGAGCCTTATGATCATCAAGAAACTGATGATAAGATCCAGCAGCGACTTGTTCGATAAAGCCCAAACAAAAGTCCTCTGAGTATCTGAAGAATTCTCCCTTTTCTAGTCGGATATCCCTTGTCAGTGTCACCTGGGCTTGGAAACATTTATTTCTCTAAAGAAATACACGCAAGGAGTTTCATCTACAGAAAAATATAAACTCGTCGACAGATCATATAATACACCCCTTTCACCAAGAATGAAAAAAAATTGCCTTTCACTCGTCGAAAAAAAATTGCCTTTCACTCATCGAAAAAAAAGTACAAAGAAAAACGTGACAAGTTGTCCGGAGCAGTTGGCCATATCTGGCGCTTTTTCGAGGTCGCATCTTCACCAATTCACAAACACATCTTCAAAGTTTCTGTTCCAGCGATCTGAAGGACCGTCCATGGACAATGATGACGAGTTGTGGAGTGTTTTTAAATCTATAGTATAATTTAGTACAAGATCTAGCTTTCAAATTGTGTGCACAGCCCCGTTAGGAAATAAAAAGCCAGACGGGCGATTTTTTTGTTGTTGTCAGGGAACGGACCAACTGGTGTGTCATTAGCCCACTTTTCTTTGCCCATCTCGACTTGAGAGAGAGAAAGGATGGAAATATCGTTAGAACTGTAAGGGAGACGGACTGAGCCTGTTCTTTACTCTTATTTGAGAAGGTCTTTCTTCCCAAGATAATACGACCTAATTTCCTCAAAGAAATTCCAAGAAGAAAATTAAGGTCCAACTACTTTGGCCTTTTAGATCAGTTTCGAAGGATTTATTTTTACTTTTCAGATTTTGAAGCCTAATTTTAAGATTTTTTTTAATCATAGCAAATGTATGAGGAAGTAATCATCTACTTTACAGATATAATCTCCACCTCAATGTCAAAATCGATAAAACAAACTATAACATGAGTAAGATAGCCTAAATAGCGAGAAAAGTGAAAGTATAAACCGAGCTTTAGTAACCAATGCGTAATTATAATTGGTCGTGTTTCATTTCCACAGAATTAGCCCTTCCAGAACCTTCCCTTAATTATAAACTGAAGGAAGCTTTCTGCAAGGGCAAATCCTGTGCAAATAAAACAAGCTCATTATTATGATGCCTTGGAAAATATGGAGCCTAAACAATTCAGAAAAGTCCTTTTCAAAAGTGGCCAATTCAGCAGCCTGTAGCAAAACTGTAGATTGTATTCTTACAAAATTGTACAAAATCATTGAGAAATGAGTTATACAATCTATCCTAACAAACTGGTCGAAACCGGACAGATCAATTGGGTAATTAAAATATCCGGAGCAAGGAATGCTGGAATGTACAGTTGGAAAGCCCTGCAATGTCCTTATATCGTATACATAGCTATAACCCTTTCCATGAGCCAACTATTCAAGCCTGTGGGCAAAATAATCAATTAAAATTGCTCCCCTCATGCTCTCCAAATAGTCCAAATACATCTTCCTCCATGTGAACATTCCAGACGGATGGAAAATAGGAAATAATGCAAGGAGGTAAAATAGCCCACACTACTTTCCATCCCGTGCATATTCTATTACATTTTGCAGGGCTGGATGAGTTTATATGGGCCATAGCTCAAGTACACACAGAGAACTGTATAAATGCTTGATTGATTAATCGATATTCAAGCCAACTACCCAGCCATTTGTAAATCCATTGGAAAGGAGCCCCTATCCACTGCCCAACTAGCAAGAAGAATGGCAGTGTGGGTTCAAAAGGTAGCCTTTTATTATATATCCTTCTTCAAAATTACTTCCTATTCCAGAACTGCTGGACCTCGGAGAGGAAATTGGCAGAGGGGGTCTCCCCTTTAAGTGGGTAATGGATATTAAAACGACTGGGCTCTATGCACACTCTACAGACTCTTGCGGCTTATCTAATATCCGCATGAAGAATTTTAAAAATACCGACCATCTTCTCAGATAGTAAGCTTAATCGGGGACTTTTCAACAGAGCCAGGGTGGAAAATCGATTCTTTGGAGATGAGGACAAGTACTTGGTCCTTGCTTGGTTAAAGAAGAGGGCTTAAAGAACTGGCCTTAACTTTAATGGACGAATTGACGTTTCCTAACTAACATCTCTTTTTCCATTAGCAAGTCTAGGAGGTTGTAGGGGCATGTCACAAACTTTAAATTAGTACGGACTGGTGAGTGGATTTTAACAGGAATCCAAACCTCTTGGTAGAGGCTTATTCATGAAATAATACTGTCAGAATAGCTAAATGTATCCCCCTCATAGCTCAACAAACTGGCCTGCTACAGTCAATACTCTCGGAATAGCCTCAATCCCCCTCATAGCTCAACAAACTGGCCTACGACATTCAATACTCTTGAAATAGTCACATTAAGCCCTCAATCCCCCCCATAATTCGACAAGCCGGTCTGGTACAATTAACGGGTGACTCAGGTATGTTGAAACAGAAGCGGAAAAATGCCCGAAGGGACAGCTAGCAAAGACCAGTCGTGTTTCAAGGCAATAAGTACTAGGATTAATAGTATGGGGGGAATGGAGGGTCAAATGGCACGGAATATCTAAAAAGTCCGTGATGACTGATGGTAGAGAGTCCCCTGCGGGTTGTATGTACAAGTGTGGTTAAAAAGTGCGTCCTATACGTGACAATACTGACAATAGTTAAAATGGAAAGAGAGAGAGGGTTGGCTCCTGGCTTGGTTTATAGAAAAAGTTTTTTTCCCTTCTCTCCCCGTAGAAGTGCAGTAGATTCCAATTTAGGAGAAAACTCCAGTCCAACCTTTCCATCACAATCACCCGGGTAAGTAAGGAGAAAAGGCAGAGAGAGTTGGGCATTGGAAATTGGAAATACTTGAGAGAGCAACAAGGAGAAGAGGAAGAGGGGAGAGAAGTTTAACTCTCTTAAATGGAAATAAAAACCTGGAGCCGGGACTTCAATTTAATTCCACAATACCCGGCTCAAATCCTACTATTGTGTAGCCGGACTATTTTTAACATTTCTCTGCCCCTCAGGGTTCTCGTTCATCTCTGATTTTTTTAAAGGTTTAATTGAGGAACAAATCATTAAAATATTTTGAAAATCCATTAAACCCCTTTTTATTTTACTTTTGTAAGATTGATGGTCATGGTAAATATACTGAGCTAAGAGGGCCTTCCCATTTCTAGTTAACAGTGGCGTAACTGCAAGGGGACCCTTAGCTCAATGCTAATAATACGACCAAACCTGCTGTCTTCGTCTATTCTACATAACACTTGCAATTATCTAATTAATGTTTGAAAAGGGATTTCAAAGATATCCTCTTCTATAAATATATGTCAGCAAATCTTTGTAAAAATTTAATCAACTTTTTTAATCTGTAATAAAGTCCATTAAAAGCGGGTAAAAGGATTCCTCCCGAATTTGACGAGTTTACAAGGAGAGATCTCATTTCGTTTCTAATTTTTGCTGAGAGCAAAGTCGAGCATAAAACACCCAAGTCTAAAGACAAATCATCATCATCGCCACCATCACCCCACCATCATCATCTTCATTAGGTATAGACAGGTGAGAGAGGCAGAGCAGAGCCTAAAGAGAGCTCTCTAAGGTTTATATAAATCCCTCCATACCAAAGGCAATTATAGGTGCGTTCCTCAAACCTTATGAAAAGAGCCACGAGAAATGTAATTAATTACTTAATTAACCAAAGTCTTAGATTGCAAATCAAATCCCAACCTTCCACAAAGCTCGTCTTCCCCAAGACAGTGTAGCTCCTCCTCCTCCATATTACCTCAATCCAACCTCTGATCATCATCGTCGCATTTCATAAAAAAGCCTCCAGGAATGCGTTTAGATATCTATGCTACTTAGATTTTTTTTACTAGATATCATGTTCCAAAAATTATTAAGACATGTCTTATACAAGAACTCTTCCTGAAATTACAAACTTCTTCAAGCCTCCCTTAAATAACTTTCCCCCTTGGAATGTTTTCCCCGAGATAAAAAAAATCCTGAAAAAATGCTTGATAATCATAGGCGCTGGAAAAAGGAACCACCTAAGGACTACATGAACTCTGTACCTTAATGCTATCAAGTCATGACCAAGTTAAGTGGCATCCTTTCAATGTTAACATACCCTATCCTGTAATGTTAAGTGGGTCTAGTGTTTTTTTAATAGAAATTATCTGGACGCCTATAGGGTTGATCCAAGAAGTAATTTCATCTCTGCGAGCCTCCCCAACGTCCCAAGGGTGATGGACCCTTCACTTCCTCTTTTGTCCTCATTAATTAAAAAAAAGTTGATCCAATCTCCGAGAATACCGAGGGGGTTGGGAGCTCCGTTTAAATATGAAAAACCCTTTGGAAATGTGTAGGGAAATTGTACAAGGGCTCTAGGCTGAGTTGGTATTAGATTCTATGGATATTCAAGGCTTAATTTAAGGTAGAGTAGATTTTTTCGAGTATAAAATTTTAATTAATATTTTAGCAACCTTTGGAATTATTATTAAGGATGAAAGAAGGAGGGGAATGAATTTTAACCGTTTCTTTTAATCCTGGGACCAATTCAATCTTTTTTAATGTCCGGATTGGATTTTCTTAGATTTTTCAATTAAAAAATCCCCTTTTCTAAAAATGTCCCATTTTCACACACTCAAGATGACAAAGAGCTCCTTCACGAGCTTCCTGGCCTATTTAAATTCAGTAGGTACCTTTCCACCAAGGTCTCCTACAATTTCTTAACCTTTGAAGCCATTATTGGTTACTAAGGATGAAATTGTCACCCTTAAATTGATACTCGGTTTTGATTTCTACAATCCCTTTGACACATTCATTACCCGATTTGTGCTATAAAGTCCAGACAGTGTAGTGCGGCTCGCCCGGGTGTAAATTTAATTTTGGCAAGCCCAAAGAAATTCGAGCCGACTGAGGCTCAAAGGGAACTAGTCCATAGGCTAGACAAGGCTTGTGAAATATAATACGAGTGACCCTATGGAGTCTCGTTAGGTTGACCTTGGTGGTGGGTGTGTACGTGGGGATTATAAATTATAATAAAGCGGAGATAAAATGGCCGGAGAGGGCAGAGGAGAATGTGATGCGAGTAACGAGGTCGTAAAGTGAAGATGGCTGTTAAGATGGGCTCGAGAAAATATGATAATCGCTCTTTGCACTTGTTGCTAATTTATTTAACGGAGCTACACGTTCGGCTCCTGCTCCTACTGCCACATACGACAGAGCCCATACTACTTGAAAGCTAAAAGGCTTGGGCTGATGACTTCATACGTTGGTGTCAGGGTGTGACTTCAATTCATCAACAGTTGCGACGGGATGATCTAGACTGGGGGACATGGGCCGACACTTTTGTAATAAATGGGAATAAGTATAAAAACCCATTAGGGTATCGACACACTTATGGTTATATAACCTCGTTTCGATTTAGATACTCTTTGAGAGTGTTGTCTTTGGTGAATTAGGGTCTCGTATAGCCTTTGGGAGATAAATTGACAATGCTATTGACAATGGAGGAAATTTTTCTTCAGAAACCTTCAGAGTTAACTACGCTGGAAGTCAGGGAAGTTTTTAAATTTAGGGTGTCAGCATTATGTTTTTAAGTATAAAAAATGTGCTGAATTAAAAGGATGAAAGGTCGGAACTTTTTTTAGAGACAAAGTTAATCCACTTTTGTCATCACTATTCACTACGAGATACTGTAAAGTGTAATACATTAGGGTGGGTACATGCATCCACTAAGATTAAATTAATTCAGACCAGGGTGACTTTTAAAAATGAAAGTTCTTGAAAATACATTTACGCTTTAAGTTTGAGCTACTTTTTTTAAGTTTTTTTAAAAGTTTTGTCCTTGTGGGGAAATGAAATGAAATTATTGAACAATTGTTGTTAATTGTCAAAGAAAATAAAGTACAATTCTTTAGGGACTCAATTCTCAGCCATAAATCCCCAGACTCAAACCCACCTCAGCTGTGTACACTATTTGACACGGAATTCCCTTCACAAACTAGTTGTTGCTATTTATTTAAAGCTTTGTCGACCTTGGCTCTTAACCTTGGACTTAATATCGCCCCACTGTCCAACTCTGAAGAGATCCCTTCTATAAAGGATATGCGGTAGCCTTCTTGGTCTTATACAACTACTGATTATTACAGGGTGACCCATAGGGTCATCAAACCATCACGGATTCCCAAACTTGCAAGCATAGCCTAAGTTTTTGAATCTGGGATTTTTTTCTGAACTACGAGAGAGATACTTTAAGTTGATATCATCATAATTATCAAGTGTCAGATCAAGTCCCCCCTGTCCAACTCTTAAGAGATTCCCTATGAGGGATATGCAGTACCCTCCGTGATCTTATGCAAATAATGATTATTGCGGGTGGCCCATACTGTCATGAAACCATCAGGGATTCAAAAACTTGTAAGCCCAACCTAAGTTTTAGAATCTGTGATTTTTTTTTTTTTTTGGAGGGAGGGTAAGATAAGTTGATATCGTTATGATTAGCATGTGTTAGGATTCATGTTATTCCATCAAAGTAAGATTGTTGGAGTTGAGGGGAGCATATTCACGTTGGAATATTATTAAAAAAGTACAGAGAGAGAAAGGGAGAGAAGGAAGAAATGTATTGTAAGAGGTGACTAGGGCTGACAGGTGAGATATTGAAGCCGTCCTTCTTCACGCCAACCCAAATCCATTCCTCTCCATTCAACTTTTCTTTACTATTTTAGCCCTATTGAAACATAGAAAGTTGCCATAATCAAAACTAACCTTTTCTCACAGACACTGACACGGCAATACTACGGGGGCAAAGAAATATATTTTCCACCACCTCTACCAACACAATCCATTTTCAAACAAATGTACAATGTAAGTAAGAAACTTGGTGGGCGAGGATTGATGGAGGATTTATTAATTTGAGTTTTTCGGGAGTTTTTGGAATTATAAAATCCGGATTTGAGTATACGAGACGTATATAGTATATAAGAACACGAAGAATTCATAGATGATTCACGAATTATCGTTTTTCGGGATGTTTTGCATTTATAAAATCCAAGCCAGCATAATACCATTTAAAGATACTGCGTTTCTTGTCTAGAAAATAAATGCCCTTTCAGAGCGTATCTAAATTGCCTTTAGAATGGAAACAACTATCCCGGGCATTTAGCCCCCCGTTACTTACAATGCAATGCTCCAACAACAAGTGTAAGGTCAGCAGTCATAAGGACACTAAAAGCGTTAATAATTCATAGAGACTTTCTATCCAAATAAAAAGGCTCATCTGTTACATCTTCATCTTCTTGGCTCTTCTTTATGAATTTCTTTTCTCATCTCATATTCCAAGTAAAGAGTTTAGAGATTCTCGGCCTATCCTGAAAGTCACAGTTTCTCTAGTTTATTTACTACGTTGGTATATCCTCAAATTTACAGATATACTCGTACCATGATGTCTGGTATGTATGAAAGTTTTTTTTCTAGGGCTTTATTGTTACGCAGTAGTATATAAAAAAGTTGGTAAAAAGAATTCAGAATTTATATGCACAAAAAAATGTACCAAGTCACGATTCTTTACATTTCTGCAAGGAAGAAAAAATTGGGACAGTATGGAGAAACTCTCAGGTGCTTCAGGTGCTTGATGACAGCTTTATTCCTTCATTTAAGATTTGATTATTCTTTCCTAAATCTCATGGTTTTCCCCACAAAACAAGAGA
This sequence comes from Agrenia bidenticulata, assembly GCA_034694785.1. NCBI lineage: Eukaryota > Metazoa > Arthropoda > Collembola > Entomobryomorpha > Isotomidae > Agrenia > Agrenia bidenticulata. Next base: position 18,724 of record JAQFYM010001239.1, on the reverse strand, counting down.
TGGTATTAATATTTTTTTAATGTTTAAAAATTGCGTTTAAAAAAAATTGAAATTAAATTAATTGTTTCGGCTTGTAATTGTGAGGTAAGACGACCCAAAACTTTTATTTGCACAAACTAAAATTTCCTTATAGTTGTAGATGAGGTTCTTCTCAATCCAAATGTAACGATAATAGACAAACCTAATGAATTGGTTTCAACATTCTCACTAGAAAATTTCGAAATGATATATTACCACATTTCAACTCGTTGGGAACTTTCCACCTCTTTGGGTGGACGGTACCGAGAAGGTACATGGCTAGTCTGTGCCACCACTGCACTCGGCTTGTTTGACTTGCCTAGAATTTACTCTGCCAGAGCGTTCCCTTAATTATGGATGAATCAATAGAACGTTCTGGAAGGGTTAATTGTTTGCGAATAACATCGGCCCATTGTTGATATCAAGTTATATGAGCCCTGTCCCACCTCTGACAATAGAGAGTTTCCTCTTTTAAATACAATAATGTAGGGATTTACATTTGTAAGCATTCTATTTAGTATTAAGGATGTTGATCCTATCTCCGAAAATTCGTTTTTATTATATTAAAATATAGATCTTTTAGCAGTCAAAAAGAGGTCACCTGTTCATTGAATTAAATTAACATGCACAATAAAATAAATAAGAAATGACGCCAATACCTTGAAAAGCAGCTTCGAACTCTCCAGTAGGATCCACTAAATCTTCTTCCAGTCCCAAAACCGGAACTAAACTCCCTACAACAACTAAGGTCAATAAAATCCCAAATTTCCACTCCAGGTCACCCATCTTGTGAACTTGGACCTCGGTCAAACCCTCGGAGGCAACTCACACAATCTAATAATATTTCTCATCCAAAAAAGAGCCAACTCTCTGCAGAATGAAATCCAAAATTGGGGGAAGAAACACGGCCAACTCGATTCACAAGCAAGCTCAGAGAATTTATTTTCTAGTCAAATCCAAACTTGACTTAACAATTAAATTTATTATGACCCGAGGTCAAAGTCAATGGTCAAATCTTGTTTAATGTCACCTCGAAGGATCTCCAGGAGGAGAAATAATTTTTATGAAAAATTCAAAATCACACATTTTTCAAACCCAGTTGGTCAAAGTCCTCTCTGATTGTTGAGAAAATTTAAAGTCACTAGACCAGACTACCCAAGTATTCAAATCACACCGAAATCTGTTGCTGGAAATTTTCGAAACTTGAACCAAAACGGTTTGTTGATCTTAACTATCCAAAACGTTGGATACTCAAGAGCCAAAAGTCTGTGGATGTCAAACTCTCCGAATTTCCTAAAACACTGGCATTATTAGCGAAATTTCTCTCGAGGAAAGGGGGAACATTTCACCCGAATTTCCCCGAAAATACCCGGTACCCCATCCCACCAATCGATCCGTACTTTCCCCTCTTTCTCTCTCTCTTATGTGTCATTCTCAAAAATTACAGAGAACAGCCGGGTAGTCTCCCGTACACTAACTTATAAGTTCGGGACTTCCCCCTACACACAGTGTTTTATTTTACGGGTAGTCTGTATACTACCGAGAGGCTGTTTATAACCAACGTCCACAAAAAAACGCCCCACTGATTTCAGTTTCCACCCTCATTAGCAAATACGTGAAATAAACCCTTTGCCTTGGTAGTCATATATGCAACGATGTATTATTACCTGGAAGACCGTTATGGGTGACTCATAATTAAATTATCCAGTTTGTACAAATTAATTTTCAAGCCGGTGCTGCACCTTCAGGTAACCTTAAAATTACACGAATTTAGTAATACGGACTGCCACCAGCCCTAACTATTTAAACAGGTTTAGCCGGGTATCAACCGGAAACTGCTATATACCATTTTTTTCGGCAAAAGTGTGTTTGGCAAAAAACAAGTATTCTATCCGGGTTGAGGATTTAGTTTATGAACGAGCCCTTGTAGAGAATACAATGGACTCTAAGGCGGATTGATAGTCATACCCGGATGTTATTGCCGATGAATATGTCTGCAGTATAAGAGCCCCGGGAGCGGGTACTACACGGGAGAAGAGAGACGGGCATTGTCCTTCTCTGGCTTATATCCATTACAGTTCTTCATGTCATGTCTTATGATTATTAATCAAACTTCCCTTTCCTTTTTTCACGGATGGGCTGTAATCAACACTTTCTAATTTCTAATCCCTTTGTTCAAATAACGACTTTTGAACAATCCCTTTCTCTCTACTGTCTTCTACCGTCAGGTTGAGGTAGATGATAGTCATTATGATGATGATGATGATGATTATAAGGTGGTAGTGGGGGCACTAGGTTTACTTCCAACGTCGGACACCTACATACATAGCTCTAAATCTTCTCCAGCAATGTTGGCATCCAATTTGAAAAGCAACAGTTCATATCGATCTTGTAGAAAAAATAATTCCTTGTCTGTAGTGAATATAATTATACGGAGAAGGTATGCGGATTTTGGCATAAGCTGTAGGTATAATTATAATAGATAGCGGGCTTATGATGACGAACAAAGCTTTTATTTATTTAAACTGGTGTTTAAAAATTAAACATGGAAGTTTGGGGTAGTATGGATTATTGGCAGTTTATTCATTTATGGATGAGCTTTTGGATATTTGATAAGACGGTTTGAATTTGAAATTGTATTATTTCAGCAACCTGGTGCTAGCATTGAAATTCAAGAAGTCCATGATATCATTGGTCATCTATGTATTTAGTTAATATTATCCAAAACAGGTACGCAGTTTGTGGTTGAGCCAAATTTCCTATCCAGCTTTTTCACAATTTTTTAATATGATTATGATCCCTGGAAATGTTTATCTTCTTCTTTATTTTAAAATGCTTCTGTAACCTGTCTACTTCATGAGCGATGAAAACAGGCTCATTATCAAAGCCAACAGTCAACAGTGCGTTTATGCATTTTGAAATAGTGATGGTTAATTTTACTGAGTCACAAATTAGGAAACAATTTAAATTACAAATAAAACAACTCATACTGAAATTCTAACAAATCCCAATTCGACCCGTGTCCATGAGACTTTCCCGACCTTAAACTTGACTTTCAGGTGGTCAAGACCATTTTTGACTGCTCTAAGGCTTGCAAAAAAATACTATGTCAAGCAAATGTTACATATGTAAAATACAATTGAATATTTTAAATTCTATCACTTTAAAAGGTTTTAATTTACGACTAAACCCAACAGTTTAACTATCTGCATTACTATAAATCATTTGCTTGCCATATTTCTACGCATTTTCCCCATCTAAACCAACAACAACCCCATTCTACTTGAGAGACTTTCCAAGGGTTGAAGGCCAGGAGAGTATTGCCGTGATAGTAAAGTCCGTCAAGCACCACAGGATTTTGGCTTTAATCGACTGCTTCAAGAGGAACAAATTATTTGATCCCCAATACCCGCCGAAAAGCCGATGACCCTCAAGGACCGAATCTTCTTGAAATGGTAAGTCCTCCTCGCCAAAGTATTTCTCCAAAGATCGAGAAGGTCCTTGGACCCTTGGTGACATCCAATAGCTTGGGGTAAGGTCAAACTAGCTCAAAACCCTAACATCAACGACACGGTCGGGAAAATCAAGTAAGACGGCATCGGAACCATACTGTACATCATTATAGTTGTGTAATTGCAACAAATACTCACAATCATAAAGATTCCGAACAAAGCCAACGTAATGACAGCTAGGCCCTTTGCTGAAAAGATCATTATAATCACAAGCTTGATGCAGAGGGAGTAGAACCTGGTCAGTTGCCACCGGTTTAGTCGGTGGAGAATCAGGATGCAGTTCCAAGTTACAACCAGTGTAATTCCAACACCTAGGCCGATTCCACATGTCACTCGAGAAAACTCGACTCCCAATAGCAAACAAGCTATAGCGTTGATTCCCAGAATGGCAGCCTCAGCCCAGTCACTGCTTTGAACCGTTAGGCTACCACTGCCCGCGGTCATCAGGGCGTACAATGGACTACTTCGTACTGTTGACAAAATGAAGAACGGGAAGGAAATTCCCACCACCACTATACCGTAGAGGGATTTGCCCTTCAAGTCTGAACTCAAGGGGGTGTGACTTGGAGTATCTGCGGAAGTAGAATTGATTACACTACGATCAGATTTAATATATTGTCGTTTTAGAAACTTACGCTTCAGAAGGCTTGCTTCATAGTCCAATAATGCATTGAAGGAATTGCAGCCCTCCTCCCCCAGGAAATACACAAAGAAAGGTATCAAGCAAAAGAAGCCCGCGGTCGGGAATAGGATGATGGATGTGACCACCTGACTCAGCACTACTTCCATCTCCTGAGGCATGAAGAGCAGCTTGAGAATATAGACGCAGCTGGGAGTGAACACGGTAAGAAAGATTGTAAAATTTACAAAGTACCATACCCTGAGGGCCTTGAAGGTCGAAATGAATTGAACCCTACGGGTGGAAACTTTCCACACCATTGGGAATGTCCAGAAGGTCTGGAATACTTTGGAGTACAGCTCAAAGGCCTTCCACATCAAGTCGGTGGACATTTTGGAGCCTTCCGTCTGGCTGGATCTGTATCGATGAAATGTCTTGAAAAAAGTGCTACAAAAACTAGTCTTCAGGTTTCAATACACTATTTCGTCATATAATGATCGTATAAAAAAATAATAATGAATTCGACATTGACAACCCTGATTAGTACAAGATTTGTTTAATAGCTATTTTTTTTAAACAGTGCTTGACTTCCGGACAATAAAATTCAAATTATTTAAAAGGCAGTAAACAGTTATGAGCCAATAAGGAACTATTATAAGATAAAGTGATTCTCAAAGTTCAGAAGGTCAGTGAAATTTCAATATCTATGAAACTACTGTATCGAGTTTTATTCACAATTGATGATTTTGTGATTCTAGAAAAAGCAGTAACCTTTAGGCAACCCGAAAAAGTACGATCAGAGAACTCAGAAAAGAATCAGTTTACAAAAGTCAGCTCGTCACAATTCCCATGGGCTGGGACTCTGACTTTAGATTCCAGTACGAAAGAAAACAGTTTCGCAATATCCGGATTAGCATAACTTTAAATTATTCACTTCTACATATCTCGACCCATTTATCATATTGACCAGTAGAAACTCTAAAAACTCCGCTAATAAGTTGAAGGCAATGAGAGTACTGCCGTGATAGTAAAGTCGGTCACGTACCAAAGGAGTTTGGCTTTCAGCGACCGCTTCAAGGCGAACAAATTGTGATCACCAATCCCCGCAGAAACGGAAATTACCCTAATGGACCGAATCTTCTTGAAATGGTAAGTCTTCCTCCCCAAAACATTTCTCCAAAGATCGAGAAGGTCCCTCGACTCATGGTGACATCCAATAGCTTGAGGTAAGGTCAAACTACCCCAAAATCCAATTATCAACGACACGAACGGGAAAATCAAGTACGACGGCATCGGGATCACACTGTACATCATTATAGTTGCGTAATTGCAACAAACAGTCACAATCATACAAACTCCCAACAAAGCCAACATAAGGACGGCTAGGCCCTTTGCTAAAAAAATCTTTATAATCAAAAGCTTGGTGTAGAGGGAGTAGCACTTGGTCAGTTGCCACCGGTTCACTCGATGGAGAATCATAATGCAGTTCCTGATTATGACCAGCGCAATATCAAGAGCTAGGGCGATCGCACATGAAGCTCGGCTAAACTCGAATCCCAATAGTAAACAAGCTATAGCGTTGAATCCCAGGATGGCAGCCTCAGTCCAGCCGCTACTTTGAACTATTGAGCTACCACTGTCCCCGTTCATCAGGGCGTACAATGGACTACTTCGAACAGCGGATACAATGAAGAACGGGAAGAAAATAGCCAGCACCACTACACCGTAGAGGAATTTACCCTTCAAGTCTGAACCCAAGGGGGCATGGCTGGGATACTCTACGGTAGGGGAATTAATATAATCAGATTTAATTGATTCAAAATATTGTCGTTTTAGAAACTTACGCTTCAGAAGGCTTGCTTCATAGTCCAATAATGCATTGACGGCATTGCAACACTCCTCCCCCAGGAAATGCACAAAGAAAGGCAACAAGCAAAAGCAACCCGATGTCGGGAATAAGATGAGGGTTGTGACAACCTGACTCAGCACTACTTTCGTCCCCGGAGGCATGAACAGCAGCTTGAGAATGTAGACGAAGCTGGAGCAGAACATGGTGACGAAGATTATGAAAGTTACAAAGTACCACCCCCAGAGGATCTTGAAGGTCGAAACTAATTCAACCTTCCGGGTGGAAACTTTCCACAAGATTGGAAATGTCCAGAAGGCCTGGAATACTTTGGCGTACAGATCACAAGCCTTCCACATTAGCTCGGTGGACATTTTGGAGCTCTCCCTCTGGTTCTCTATCTTGGAGTAAATTTCTAAGAACAAGTGAGTGGGACAGAAAATAGTCTTCAAGTTTTTAATACACCATTTCGTCATAAATTGATCGTATGAAAAATCGAATATTAAATGCGACTTATTTTTCTAATTTGATATTATAATGATATTAGGAAATCTATACAAACAGAGCTTGACTTTCTGGACAATAAAATTTAAATTATTTAGAAAGGTTTAAGAAACAGTTAAGACGCAGTAAGGAACGATTGTGACTTTGTGACATGATAAGGGTTCGAAGGCCACTTAAATTTTAATATCTGCATTACTGCATCCAGTTTTATGCACAATTTATGATTTGGTGATTCTAGACAAAGGAGTGGGACAAAGAAGGACAGCTCAGGAAAGTACGGTCAGAGAGGGTCTGAGAAGAATCAGTGTACATAAGTCAGCCTGTCACAATTCACATCGGCTGAGGCTCTGACTTTAAAGAAATTAGTTTCGCAATATCCCAACCTGCATAACTCTAAATTATGCATAATCTCCACCCATTTATCCATACTAAACCAATAAAAACTATGAACACTCGGCTAACTGACTTTAACTGAGAGACTTTTCATAAGTTGAAGGCAAGGAGAGTATTGCCGTGATAGTAAAGTCAGTGAAACACCAGAAAAGTTTCGCTTTCAGCGACCGCTTCAAGATGAACAAATTGTGATCCCCAATCCCCGCAGAAAAGGCGATGACTCTCATGGACCGAATCTTCTTGAATTTGTAAGTCTTCCTCCTCAAACCATTTCTCCAAAGTTCGAGAAGGTCCCTCGACCCTTGGTGACATCCAATAGCTTGAGGTAAGGTCAAACTTACCCAAACCCCCATGAGCAAGGACGTGATCGAAAAAATCAAGTAGAACGGGATCACACTGTACATCATTATAGATGCGTAGTTGCAGCATACACTCACAAGCATACCAGCTCCTATCAACGCCAATGTAACGACAGCTTGGCCCTTTTGTACCACCATTTTTATCAACGCAAGTTTGGTATAGAGGGAGTAGAACTTGGTCAGTTGCCTCTGGTTCAGTCGATAAAGGGTCACGATGCAGTTCCTTATCACAATCAGCCCGATGCCCACTCCAATTGCACTTCCAGATGCCACTCGAGCCAATTCAAATCCGGCTAGTAAACAAGCAAATGCGTTGATTCCCAGGATGGCAGCGTCAGTCCAGTCGCTACCACTGCCCGAGGTCATGAGGGCGTACAATGGACTACTTTGTACTGCGGACAAAATGAAGAACGGGAATGCTATTCCCACCACCACTACACTGTAGAAGAATTGACCCGTCAAGTCTGAACTGGAGAGGAGGCTGGGATACTCTATAGGTGAGGAGAAATTATATAATCAGATTTAATTTATTCAAAATTTTGTAATTTTGAAATCTTACGCTTCCGAAGGTGTTGTTCTTATTCTAGCAATGCATTGATGGTATTGCAGCACTCCTCCCCAACGAAATACACAAAGATAGGTGTCAAGCAATAGAAGCTCGAGGTCGTGAATAGGAGGAATGCAGTGACCACTTGACTCAGCACTACTTCCGTCTCTTGAGGCATGAACAGCAGCTTGAGAATGTAGACGAAGCTGGAGCAGAACATGGTGAGGAAGATTATGAAAGTTACAAAGTACCAGACCCTTAGGGCCTTGAAGGTCGAAATGAACTCAACCCTACGGGTGGAAACGTTCCACACCATTGGAAATGTCCATAAGGCCTGAAATACTTTGGAGTACAGCTCAATAGCTTCATACATAAATTCGGTAGACATTTTCAAGATCTGTTTCGTGTTCTCGAGGGGATGTCTGGAGTAGAATTGGTACTTTGGTACAAATAAATTTTTCTTATATTCCTTCACAATTTCCCCATTAATCCAATATTAAAATAAATAATTAATTCCACCTCAATGACAGTTACAAAAACAAATTGTTAACTTCGGCATGGACTGCGGAATAACAAGTGATTAAACAAAGGTAAAATTTAATCAGAGTTTGACTTTGGGGCTCTCTGTAATTTGGTAACTACGTACCACAAAACATGGACTTAGTTTCCTGTTTTTGAATGTTTTTAAATTTAAATTGCTTCGATCAAATATTCAGAAAACCTCAAAATCTAAATACGTATTTTTCTCATATCGATTCGATTTTTCTAAGCTCTAATAATGGCCATGCCTCGGCCGCGGTGTACGGGGATTTTGAATTTCATCAATCGGTAATTAATTAAGACCTTTAAATGGAATTACAAAATCACAAATCAGCTAGAGTGGTCCAAAAGATATTAACAGACACTGATTAATAAGCTTTATTTTTCAATAGGTAAGCAATCAGAGCTTCTTTTTCCGGACTGTAAAATTTAAATTATTTAGAAGGATAGAAAAAGTTAAGACGCAGTAAGGAACCATTGCGACTTCGTGACAGGAAAAATTTCAGGTCACTTAAATTTTAATATCCTTGAAAATACCGCATAGTGCATCGAATTGTATGCACAATTTATGATTTTGCGATTCTAGAAAAAAGGGTGTGGCTCTGACTTTCGAATCCAATACTAAAGAAAATGGTTTCGCTATATCCCAATTTGCCAATTTCCAAACCTCTAAATTATTCCCAGAAATAAGTATTGAAAATAAACCAATAACAACCATAAAAATTCAGCTAATTTTTTCCAAGGGTAGAAGGCAAGGAGAGTATTGCCGTGATAGTAAAGTCCGTGACGCACCAAAGAATTTTGGCTTTACTCGATCGCTTCAAGACGAACAAATTGTGATCCCCAATCCCTGCCGAAAAGGCGATGACCCTCATGGACCGAATCTTCTTGAAATGGTAAGTCTTCCTCCTCGAAACATTTCCCCAAAGATCTAGAAGGTTTTTGGACCCTTGGTGACACCCGACCGCTTGGGGTAGGTTCATACTTACCCAAACTCCTAGCATCAACGACACGGTTGGTAAAATCGAGTAGAACGGCATCGCGATCACACTGTACAGCATTATAGTTGCGTAGTTGCAACAAACAGTCACAATCATAGCAGCTCCCATCATTGCGAATGTAATGAAAGCTTGCCCCTTTTGTAACACAATTTTTATCAACGCAAGTTTAGTATAGAGGGAGTAGCACTTGGTCTGTTGCCCCTGGTTCACCCGATAAAGTGTCATGATGCAGTTATTTGTCACAATCAGCCCGATGCCCACTCCAAGCGCGTATCCACATGCCACTCGAGCCAATTCGTATCCGGTTAGTAAACAGAGGAATGCGGCGATTCCCAGGACGACAGTGTCACCCCAGTCGCTCCTTCGAACTGTTTGACTACCGCTACCCGCGGTCATCAAGGCGTACAAGGGACTGCATCTTGCTGCGGATAACACGAAGAACGGGAATGCAATTGCCAGCAACACTACACCGTAGAAGAATTTACCCTTCAAGTCTGAACTCGAGGGGGCGTGGCTGGGAAACTCTGCGGGAGGGGAATTAATATCCTCAGATTAAATTTATTCAAAATATTTTCGTTTTGAAATCTTACGCTGTCGAAGGCGTTCTTCATAGTCTCGCAATGCAATGAACGCATTGCAGATCTCCTCCCCAACGAAATACATAAAGAAAGGTGTCAAGAAAACGAAGCTTGTGGTCGTGAATAAGAGGACGGAAGTGACCACCTGACACAGCGCTACTTCCGTCTCCTGATGCATGAACAGCAGCTTGAGAATGTAGACGAAGCTGGAACAGAACATGGTGACGAAGACTATGAAAGTTACAAAGTACCAGACCCTGAGGGCCTTGAAGTTCGAAATGAACTCAACCCTCCGGGTGGAAACGTTCCACTCAATTGGAAATGACCAGAAGCCCTGGAATACTTTGGAAAATAGCTCTAAGGCCTTCCACATCAATTCGGTGGACATTTTCAAGAGCTGGTTTGTGTTCTCGAGTTGTCTAGGATTAAATAACGGGTTGTGTATTCGTTACCCATAAATTGATCGAATATAGAACTAAATATTTAATTGGACCATAATTACATAAAAACAATTTGAATTTCATAACTTGACTTTGGGACTATTCGTAAATTACGCACCGTAAAAGACGGCCACCTTAATAATAAGTGATCTAGAAATATAGACCTAAGGTCTGCTACTCCTTTGCGTTACTTTTCTGAGCAGCCCCTAGTTCAATCAAATTTAAATTACTTGGAATAGTTAGGAGGGGAAAAGGAACGGTTGATAAGAGAGTTTAATTCATTAGCGTGTTGTAAAAGGAAATTTACTGAGTAATATTGTAAGTGAAACGAATTTTAATATGTTTTTGTAAAACTCGTTCCATATGCTAGAGATTGACTATTGATATCTTAAATGTTTTTAAATTGATTGGCTCAAATATTTATAAAATCCGTTATGAAAAGAGAGTTCAAAACACACCCCATTAAGGGTCACACAATGATTGTGTAAAATATGATGGGGATTTTTAATTTCATCAATCGATAATTAATTAAGACCTTAAAATTGAAGTACAAAATTACAAACCACCCAGATTGGTCTTCTTAATTGTAGTCTTTAGTCTTCAATAACTTATTGACGCATAGTTTTTTTTAGATACAGTTAGCACAGAATTTTTACTCATAAGATTCAGTTACAAAATATGGCAGGGACTACAACTACTCTAAATTTAACTGTACATCATCCATCTTAATCCAACTGCGATTTTTCATTAACCCGTTTTCACTCGATTCCCCAAACCTTTGTCTATAAACTAATTAAATTATGTTAATCTTGCTCACAACGAGTGTGGGATTTATTTAAGCGTTAAAGTTATATTTAAAAAAAATTCCAAACACATATTTCGCAATTAGTAATCACAGATAGAAAACATAATATTACTTGAGTTAACAACCCCTCCAAGACTTAACAGGAAATGGGGAGTTAAGATTTATTTTTGAAGGGACCGTTACGTTTTTGGTGCCTTAAAATTCGATGGGTATGGGTGGATCATATTCACTTGCTATTTATACAATTTACCGTAGTTAAAACAAGTTAAAAATTAATTAAAATTATAACACCTTCTAAGGTCAGTTTGGTATCAAGTAATTTCTTTTATAAATACATTTTTTTCAAGGCCGATTTTACGAAGGTACTGCAATCTTTTCCGTTGGGGTAGCGATGAATAGAATGAGGGCTATGGCGCAGCCCAATAATCCCATAAAATACAGAGCGAGCATAAACGATCTGAATCCCGTACCCTGTTTTTTGGATCAATCAAAATTGTAATTTTACTTCATTTAATACTTTCAAAATTTTGTGGATAGTTTCTAATAGGCACTTACAGGGGCCTCTCCAGAGATCCCATTCGGCTTCATGGGGCCAGGAATAACAGCTCGCTTTGTTTTATGGTTCAACTGCTTATCAGCCCATAATGTGTGGAACTAATCAAAGAATAAATAAATAAAATTTAAATTTTTGTCACACGCTCTAATATTTCAATTTTTCAGATAGAACTTTTTACATTCGAAAATTCAAAACTTACCGACATGATGAGATGCATAACAATATGGAACAGGACAGCTCCCAGCATGACGAACAGATACTCGTCCTTATCAAGATTCGCTGTGCTCAAATCGTTAGCCAAGAATATGCATGCGACTACGTAAGAGTATTAAAAAAAAAATCCACCATTAGTATTTCCATTTTCAAAATCATGTGTCAAGTGATTTTCTGAAAATCTTCAAAACATACTTCCAACAATATGTGCAGAATTCCCAACAGTCCAATGAATCCAGTTGAACAAAGGCCTCCACTTTGTGTTTGGGTTCGGCCTCATAAAGGCAATGAGAACCTGGCACGCAGCTAAGCCGAAGAGGATCATTCCCAAAACGGGATGCCACCATTTGCCATCCTCAGGAGAGTAGGCTCCTTTTTTGACAAAGATGAATATGGCCCCACAAGCTGTGAAAAATACTGTCGAGAACATGCAGACCAAATGGAACTAAAAAATACAAAGAAAAACAATCAGCAAACTCATTACAGATTAAAAAAAAACAATCTCAAAACTTACAACAAACCAGAAGGCCTTATTAAATGGCGTGATGTCCGTATGAGTGGATTTGTAATACCGAGCTGTGAACATCCCAGACGAGGCACAAAGAAGCCAAGCCACGATCATGAAGGATCCGTGCAACTGGTACAAAAGTCGGGAGTCTTCAGCCCCAAACACACCCGTGTCCGTGATTGACAGTGTCTCACCGGACACGGCTCTATCCTCCGTTTTAGAATGCTTTCCAAGTCCGTCTTAGAATTAAATTAGGTTAATTACAGTTAACTGTTTACAGATACATTTTGTTCGAAGGTTTGACTTAAAAATACTCACTTGCACTACCACTCGTAGCTCGGGAAAGGATAATGTAATAATTTTTCCCTTTGATGTTAACATCCAGACCATTGGGGATTTTATGATCTTTCTGCTCAAAATGACAGAATAAATGACCGTCTGACTTGGCAGTGGACTTCTTTACCAATCCTAGGAACGGATCCTGAAAACCGTTTAAGTTCAAGTTTTTTAAATGTATCTAAATCGTTTTTTCCCTTAAATTTAGAATCTGCTACCTCGTGTTTGGAGTTACTCTTGCCAGAGTTGACGAACCGGTGTACCTCCACATTATCAGCGGCATCCACGAAGCAGCCCACTACAGAATCTTTGCCCTATGTAAGAAAATTTGAAAATAATTTCTTAGTTATCAATCTCGTCTTTTTAAAATGTAAAGTATCCAGAGAAGGACAATTACCATGTCACGGTCGTCTGAAAAGCCCATGGCGACGTATCCCTTCGTATCCTCAGCCGTTCCGGGCATTCCTGTAAGATTGTACAGACTTCTGTCCCCTTCGGCCCTCCATGCAAGCATTACAGTGCAAGTGGTAGGGAAGGGTTCATTCTGGGTGGACAGGAAAGCATTGACACACCCACTCGGAAGTCCAATGCAGCCTTTTGTTGTCCCATCGCAGTCTTCGTAGACAGCCTTCAACATTTGTCTTGTGGTATCCGATACTCGTCTCTGAAAATAAGAATTTAATTTCTTTTTGTGTCTCGAAATACTTTATCAATCATTTAAAACCATGTCATGTGACCCCCAACTTACTTGAGGTGCTGGAGTAGTTGCTAACAAGTTCTTGGCCACAGCAAGCTTCTGAGGGTGGACGATTGCCTGCCAGATTTCATCAGATTCTCGAACGAAGGTGATGCTACGCAAAGGGAAGCAATACAACAGGTTTGAATACTACTTATACTCATCGATGAGTATTGCCGAAATAGGTGTCGATATATTTTGAATAATTCCGTCTAAAAGTTAAACTTACACGAATTCCAACTCTGGGACATCGGCTTCGTTAGGTGCGACCCACTCCAGAGTCACATTCCGCTTCTCCGCATTTGAATTGTGTGTCATGGCACTGTGAGCTTTGTTGAAACAGCCAATAGCCGAAGCTAAAGGGTCAGAGGTGACTTTGAACTTGCCCATGGCAGAGTTAGCAACTCCAGGCTGCTTCACAATGGCCAAGAACCCTTTGAAGTACTGGTCAGGAGGAGCAGTGAGGGTTATTTTCACAGTATCTCCCCCCATGGGCTTGAGATTGCTTATGGATACTCCGAAAGGGGAGGGGGAAGTCTGCGGTTCAGCACCGTGGCCGGGTAACATTTTTTGACAAATTTCTGGTGTTGAGGGTGCTCCGGAACCGTAGCCATTTGTGCCAGAGGTACAGAGAGCGGCAACTAGCACCAATACTGATAATCTCGTGTGTAGCTTCATTTTACTGGAATATGGAATCTGAAAATACAATTGGGATTGGTTAGTCAGTTTAGAAATCGGATTTTTACAGTAATTTAAAATGACAGGAGATTCATTGCAAGTACGGAAGAAAAACCTTCTTGAAAAGTCACACTGCCCTGGCCCTATTGTACAAACTAGTGAAATGGATTACTCTAGCTCATTGGATTGTTGTTATGCAGTATACATGAGTAATAGTACGATATGATGGCTCTGGTATGTATGTTCAGAAATGTATTGGTTCACAAATGATAATAATACTGAAAACATGGTAGATAATCGTATTAAAATTAACATCCAAATCCAACTATTGAATATGCAAAGGCAACCCAAGGGAGAAGGTTAAATTGTTTCAAATGGTCACTCCATCATGAGTCGTTTGAACTTAAAGCTCCAAATGCAAGTAAATACAACAAGGACTCGAGGTAACAATCCCCTGTGAACAAAGTGCATTTATTTATCAAGGTGTTCCCATCCCATCACATTAACCTCCTTTATCAGAATTTATATTTTATATTAGTCGTGTCGGTATTCTATGCTATTTAATAGGCAGTATCCATTCAATAGACAGGCCTTATTGATTCTTCAATTGAGTTCATTGATTGATTGATTTAAAAAAAAGTCAACGCCATAAATATGCCTAACATATTTTTACTCGAGACATTTTGCTCTCTGCATATATGTCGCAGGCATAAACGCTGAAAGCATATACTATTAAATTATGTCGCATCTCCATAGTTTGAGCAATTCTCATCAGATAAGAAATTTTGCCTCACCTTCCTCTGGTAGTCAAAGGATGTAAAGGTCGAGATACCTTTGTTTGATATTAATTGCAGATGAAACATTTAACCTCAATACAGAACTATTGTCAGATCCATCGAGTTACTAATTGCCGATTCCCACCCAATTAGTCTCGAGCTCCTCTTGAAGGTTAAGATCACCAAAACAAAGTCTTCATATTTTTTATGGTCTAACCCTATACCTTGGTGGTTTAAATTGGCCCTCTGAATCTACAGCACAAGAGCTAGAAGTAATAAAATATCGTAAATCAACATTGTGATGGCAGTGTGGATATTGAGGTCGAGTATCTCAACAGCTCTGAACGTCTTCACTTTTAATTAACAAGTAAGGTACTTAACTTTAAAACAAGTGGTGACAGGCTTTAATACACGCGAGTCTAATGAACTAAAGTCCTTACAACTAATAAAGGCTATAAATATGTGTCATTCAAATCTTACAGAAATACAACTGAAGGGCTCTCTCATTTCCATAATTAAAATAATAAAACTGTCTCCAAAACTCCAAACACCATGATCTTTAATTGTGCCTAAAACACTAAAGATAATGCCTCACGTGTAGTTCACATAAAATTTGAACAGAAAAAGGTGTGTGCGTGAGCTAGGATTGCAAATATGTTAGAGTTGCATGCATACATAACGACTAACCTGATTTCATCAGACTTAACTCATGTTGCAATGTTATCTCAACTCAGGACAGTGGGAAAAAATATTATTAGAAAGAATAAGACGATGATGATATGATATACCCATGAGGGTCATCCCTCTTGAGATGAGGACAGCTATTTTGTCTTGTAGATTTGTAATTTAAAATCTTGTGCATCTCAATCAGTTTTTCCAAGCATACATTCCAATTCCAAGGCTTGTACTAATAACAAGGGGCGAACATTTCACTTTAAAAACATTTAAGATCAATTTTATTTTCGCTATACAATAACAATCCAATCAAATATGTTGAGGATATCTTCACAAGAAATTGGACAATTGTCCATGACTATTATTAAGGACCTTAAATTAACAACCTTTGTCAATATTTCCTACATGCTCGAACAATACACGGATAACGTATACACACTCACCACCTTCGATTCTCGTAGAACTAACACTAACTATATAACTGCTTCCTGCAGAAGCTATTTCTGAATTTCTGATACTAACCATAACCATCCCTAAGAATTGAGGTCGATCGTCACTCAACCGAATCCAATTTCAGTCTCAATCTCAACTCACTAAACTTTTTAATCAATTTAATAACTCAAACACGAATCTTAAAATTAAATTATGCCTCTTGCATTCGATTTAGATATACGTAGTTTTCCTAAACTGTTATTGAAACATCATCCACACATCAAAATTCAATATACAAGCTCTTAAAATCCCTACAAGCCTTTCGCTATATACCTTGGTGAAATAAAATCCATTCCTTGGTAAATCCTTAAGTAAACGTTCAGTAATTCAAGCTAAGTGCTTGACTGGATTTGTATCAGTAAATCCACACTGTTGATTCAACACCACCAAAGGATAAATACAAAGGCACACACAGGCCCTAAAGTCAAATTTGACAATATGTCTATGTATACACCTACGCCCTGGCTACTAGAATATCTGCTAGTGGTTGTGTGTGTGTCCCATGCTAATCCTAAGTTTCAAAGTGAAAGGGAAAATGTCATTAAAAAAATCTGTATCCTCAAAATGAAAAAATTACAGGCCAACCCTGTCGTACCCTGTACAGTACACTACACTGTACACATTGATATTCATAATTGGCTAAATATGTCCGTCCTAATTTTACGTTGCTACTCATCCTAAACTACCAGATCGATTTCAAACTGTGTAGCTCCTTTGATTCTCCTGATCTTAAGGGTTCCCCAAATTTTTGAGATTTTACCTCAAAAATGTCAAAATTAAATTTTGACCTCAAAATTTTCAGAATTGTATAGTATATAGTTTAGGTGTAGCCCAAAAATCCGTGTGCGGTCGATATCACTAAAACGAATATCCATAAAGGTAATAGCCATAATAGCCATTACCTTTATGGATATTCATTTTAGGGATGTCGACCTACAACCCAAAAATCAAGTTTTGAATCTGAATTGTTAAATAGAACATCATGTGAGATTTTTCCTTTTGATGGTTCTGTTAATAAAATGGGCCTGCAAATACATAATAATAATTCTAGAGTTCATTTTGAACAAATTTTATTGACAATCTTAAAAATATTATGGACGAAAATTGGCATTCTTTCATTGACATTCTTAAAGTCAATATTGAAGGTATGGAATTTCAACTTATCAATCAAGCTATCAAAGATTTCAACGTTTTAACTTTCAAACGACTTCTTGTCGAATTTCATATCAAAAGTCAAAATTCAAAAGATTTTAATATATTTTTATATACATCATTAATTATGGAACACAGATCTACAATATCGATGATACTAAGTTTTGTTGGTGATGATTTAATATTAGACTCTAAACTCCAGAAATAATATTTTACAATATTATAAATCGTTTTAAAACACCGTCGGAAATAGAATCAATGTCTTCGTAAATCAAGGCTCTACTGTACCCACGACTGTCAACAATGAATGGCCAAAAGTTACACAACAGCTAATGACCATCCTTCCCTTCTCATCTATTAGAGAGCCAATTTTTTTTCTAGAAATTAAAATACCTACAAGATTAGTCCCCTCAATTCTAAAAATCTCTCAATCTCCAACAGCCCTTAAAAGTAATACCGATCATGTTGGACAAAGAAATACAAAAGCCTTCTAGAAAATTGTAAAAGCCTCTGCAAGTCTTTTACCTACGTTTTGTGAAAAGAAAAAGGGAAAAGGAAACGCTGAGCAGTACTTACTACTACACGCTTGAATGACTTATTCACATTTAATCATTAGGTGATTACAACATTGTAATGCAAAAAACGGGTAGCAAATCCACAGTGGATATTATTTAAAGGATATTTAAGCCTTTGTGTGAAGAATAAAAAGCATATCGACTCGAGTGTACAAGCTTTGACGATAATGGGGACATTTTTATCCCTCTGTGCCGTTTCCTTATTCCTAACATGACGAGTCATTTAGAATTCTTGTGTTGAAGCTAAAGCTGCTATGACATATGCCATCCCTTTGTGTCATGACGAGGGCTTGGGTAAGGCACTTGAAGTTAATCATCAGGCTAATGATGCATGGGGACTGGACACGTCTCCGCCCAAGTTGGCATTCATATCAAAGTTATGAATATTAAGGATGTGTATGTGCGGAGGTGGTTGACCCATGCGGGTATTAAACTGTGTTTACTTTACAAGTCTCCATGGAGATGTAATATATATATATATTAAGAGCAATTATGGGAAATCCCTTGAAAACGCGTTGGGCCGTGGTTACCTTTGTAGTTTTATGTGACCGATAAAAACTATATTTCTCATGGTATTGTAAAGTAATATTTCTGCAGTTTAGAGTCTACTATTAAATCATTGTGAAAAATATTATACTGTTGGTTTGAAAGGTTATTGATTGATTGTCTTTATTTTAAGTGCCCACAAATTCAAAATACATAGCATTCTGTTCTTCCATAAGCGACACTAACACCGACACTGACACCTACACAGGTAACAGTAAAAGTAAAGAATAATCAATGAATAACTAATAAACCGTTCAACGAAATAGTAAAGTATCGACTGTTTTGAGTAGATGTCAATTTTCTGGTCTCAAAATGACCT
>JAQFYM010001238.1:0-36814 GCA_034694785.1 Agrenia bidenticulata | reverse complement strand
GGTCCTTAAAGTCCTTTATGATTCGTGGATGGTTTGATAAGATGAGTGGACCATGCCGTCTCCTATGCGGACCATGTCGTGTATGTAGTATGGGAATAAGAGGACTGTAGAGCTTGGGTTACAAATAACAACTACCCTCTTTATTCCTCTACTGCCTGCTTTATACACTTGGTTGATTTATACACTTGAGTGCCCTTATCCCTGATTGGTGGGAGAGGGACAACGCGGGAGTTACAAACTGAACGAGGTTGACGCACTGGTACAATGGTGGATAGACTTGCAGGCAGAAATAATGATAATTATGACCGAAACTTCGGAACCAACCGAAGAAGAAAAAGAATATGCCAGATATCTTCAGGAAAATACGACGGACCTTCTTCTACAGTTGCGACCTTTTCAAGCTTATTCTTCTGCTGGCAGTGAAGAGTAGTTTCAGGTGAAAATGTAATATTTTAAAACTACGTGTATAGAAGGATACCCTTAAAACCATTGAAGAGAGAAGGTGACTCTAAAAAACCATTGAGAAGGAAAACTCGTAGAAACCAAAAACCAAATGAGAAGAAAAACTCGTAGAAACCAAAAACAAATGAGAAGGAAAACTCTTAGAAACCAAAAATAAAATTCTTTATGAACAACCCTTGAAAAAAATATATCCACCTCAGAAAATTTTACGAGTTTTAAATCCACCAAAGGGAACTATTTCCAAGTTTGTAACCCACTCGTTAGGGCTTATAGCATCGTCGTTGTCTTGCTGTCCGTCTGTCTGTCCGTCCGTCCGTAGACGCGATTACTCTTGAAAGAGTTGACTTAGAGTTCCCAAATTTGGTAGACTTGGTATTTGAAGGATTTTAAAGATCAAGTTCGAAGATATCGGTTCGTGAGGTGACCCGTGGGGGTCAATTGACCAGAGTTTTTTTAAACTTTGACATTGATCTACAAAATTTTGCATAGTAGTAGTTCCGACTATATAATGCATAATAGTATAATTCAGAAATTGATAAGTCTAATTAATGACCGTTGGGGAGTACATAGTTCTAGGGGTTCGATCTGACCGACATAACATGGGTCTAAGTGTATGGGAACTCTGAGAAAAGGGAATTTTATCACGGTCATGAATTTTTTAGTCCCTCGACTTTAGGTCACATGATTCAGGAGATAAAGGTCAAACGCACTTTTAACGATACTAACAGGAGGGTTTCTTAAATCATTTACGTAGCAAACTATAGTACATAGTTCTATGGGGTGTTAAGAGGGGTTAAAAACCTTCCGGGATATTATCAGAAGTTTTCTACAAACGAACGAGCCTTTCGTAGCTGCTTGGAGTAGGTTTTATATCTACCGACTGCTCTCCAACCCTATTTTGGTCAACTCTGGCTCCAAGCATGGAAACACCAAGAAAACCAGATGGGGTGGACTACAATTGTTGCCCCCCAATTGCTTCACTTGCCACTAAAGCAAAATCAAATTGCAAGTCAGTCGCCCATCTTCTTGTTCCACCGCCGTCTAATTTTTGGGCGAAAGACTTTCTTCGCCACCAAGGTTGGACAAGTGGCAAGGGTCTTGGCAAGAAGCTACAAGGAATCCTTGACCCAGTCACATCCTTGCCACGGTTTCAAGTAGGAGAAGCCGCTTCGAAGAATTATACTTCCCTCCAAAAAAGTTTACCCCCCATAAAATTTGTTCCCGCCAAAGCCACCTCAACAAGAAAAATTTGGTTTTATGCAATGCCTCCAATATCAGCCAAATGCTACTACTGCCTCATGGCAGTAAATATAAATCGCGAAGCGCTCGGCTAGCTTCTTGAATATCCAGCATGGATACCTCCTAATAACGGGAGACTTTGCTACCAGTGCCTCCCTATATGGGAAGAACTGTGGGCAACCTTGCCTTTTCCTGGGCGAGCGCCCTGCACAAGCCAGGACAACCTACGAGTAAGTTGTCCAGCTTGTGGAAAAGTGTTTTTTGGCACTTATAAATTGGCCGCCCACGCAAGTTCCAACCACGGGCCAAACTCAAGGAACCCTTGGCCTTGAATTTGAAGATTGAGAAGGAAAACTCGTAGAAACCAAAAAAAAAGATTGAGAAGGAAAACTCGTAGAAACCATGTTTTTTGAACTCCCCGTCGAAAAGTAGAAAAATGAAAAAATTTGGCATGACCCCCCTCTGACCTAAAGGGGAGTGACATGGAGTTAGGTGTGAATTTTTGAACTCCCCGTCGAATAGTAGAAAAACGAAAAAATTTGGCATGATCCCCCCCTGACCTAAAGGGGGGTGACATGGAGTTAGGTGTGAATTTTTGAACTCCCCGTCGAAAAATAGAAAAATGAAAAAATTTGGCATGACCCCCCCCCCCTGACCTCAAGGGGGGTGACATGGAGTTAGGTGTGAAACTATGTTTTTTGAACTCCCCGTCGAAAAGTAGAAAAATGAAAAAATATGGCATGACCCCCCCCATGTCACCAATATGTGGGGGTTAATTTTAAAATTCGACGAAAAGTTCAAATCTGGTATTTTTAGGGAAGATTTTTTTGCTAGGGGAAAAAAACTTGTAAAAAATTTGATAAAAAAGTGGCCCGGTTTCGTATAGTCCAACCTCTATTTTTATTGACTTAAATAATACGATCAGTTAAAACAAAGCTGATTAATTCGATCTAGGTGACTTAACAATATCCAATAATATACAATAGCAATAGTTTGGGGTAAGAGTTAGCCCAGTTTACCACTAGTTGTAATTAATAAATCGAAACGAATATGTATGTATATATATGTACCTTCTACCTTGTATGAAGTATTTATTGTTCTTCAAAAATAATATATCTTAAAAAATATTTAATACAATAATAAATTCTAACATAATAATAGTTAAGACAATAAATTCGAAGTCAAGTATGTTAAGTTATATAAAATCGGTAACACGATGTTTAAAATATTGATTTTGATATCCCAGACCACCCAAAAAATGTCAACCTTTGAACATTATAAAAAAAAATGACCTAGTCATCCCTAATTAGGAATATTGTTATCATTTGGACCTTCACAATTCCTATAAGAGGACACAACATCATTAAATCCAAGGGTATTCAGGTCATCATGGCTTCTAGTGCCGGGGTAAATCTTTTCACATCTTCCGGTGCATCTTTTATGTTCACATAGAATGATGCATCCCCCACCAGTGTTCACAGAAGAGATTCGATCATCCCAGAAATAAACAATGTCGAGGCAGGCTTTAAAAGGGAGCAATCGTCTGGAAGCACCTGATAAAAATAATCAATCATAGGTTTACACTTTTATTCCCAGTAATGGTCAACCAGAAAATATATGGACCAACCATTTCCAAGGTCAAAAAATATCTTACCTTCGAATTTAGAATCTTCATAAACCGTCACGACCCCGTCACATCCTGGAAATCCAAAGTATATTATCGATAGGAATAGAACTATGTACAGTTTGTGATTCATTTTCAGCTTGGTTATTTAAAAACGCAAATCTCTTAGGAAATTATTTTTAACTTGTCTTGTAATAGTTTTCACACAGCGATTATTTAACTTGCTGAAGATCTCTTTTGAGAATTTAGTCGTACGTGTTATTCCTACGACGTGGATAAATTGAATGATGGTTTAAAAACTGTATTTTTATAAGCCCAGCTTGTGTGGGTCAAAACCTAGATTAAAAATGTGAGCCCTTGGCCGACTCACCTTGAACTTAAATGTTGGTGGTAGGCTGCTCTAGTTGTAAGTTGTAACATTGACATGGAAGCAGGTAGTCCAGGAAATCCCTTTAGGGCTTCAATCCACGACTACTGGAGTCGTTATTCCTTGAATCTGAACAATCCTTGTCCTATTTAATTTTATAATACTACCCTTTAGGATTTTTATATCTACCTTTCTGTCTAGACGTTATAGAAGGGAAGGTTATATGATTTTATAAATTCTCTGTATTTTTAACCGTATATAATTTTTCTAGTTGAATTTTTTGTTGGTGTAACCTACAAAAGCCGAAAAACATAAATAACACAAATCTTGGCTGTCAAAGTAGTTTAAACTAGAAAATCTAAAGCCTGTGGGAGAAAACTTATGGTTTAAGATACTCGTTCATAAAATCTGTTTCACCAAAACAAGTTGAACCTTACGCTTACACGTATTTGAATTTTATTGATAGTGATGTCAAAATAAGAATAATCAAAAGGTTTTAGAAATTGATAGTCACTTGAGTCAAACATGGTTTGAAAACACATACAATTTTCATTCAAATGACTTTAACCTATATAGCTTAATATTTAAAGATAATGAATCTAATTTAAAATAGGTATCAGGTAATCATAAATTTATTCCGATCAATCAGGACAACATTTCAGCAGAGCTTGTCAACTTAAGACGTACAGTCAACCTCATCACATGAATACACGTGACGGGAATACTCTTCCAACTTTATTTCCAATTAACTTGCTCGTGAATACGATATCGTGAATATCGATAGGCTGTCCTACGCTCCTGGCAGTAGATGGCAAAAATGAAAGTTAGAACAAGTATAAGGGTACTACTATGTGGAGTGTGGAGTGTGATAAGATATTATTAGATGAGCCCATTAATTCAAATTGTCAAGATAAGCTGGCAGCCATCCGACTGGATACAATTGCCTTTCTCTGCCCATGGTTAAAATTTGTAGGACAACCTGAAATCGAAAATAAGGATTTCTCCTAGTATCCAATACTAAACGTGATTTGAAGGACCACATTTCAAGACACATCTTTACTAGGTGAGTTCAGAGGTTAAAAATATATGGTGAAACAGTTCAAACCGTTGATGGCATCGGTTTTTGTTGCTTAAAATTTTGTTAAACCAAAATCATAGGTATTCGTTCATGATAACTGATAGATTATTGGTAGTAAAACTAGATCTTTATGGAGGGGGGAGCGGTGTCCAGAAAGGCGCCGGATATTATAGTTGAAGATACTTAAAATCAATATTTAATTTTAAATGCTAGCTTTTAATTTAAAAGCTAATGACCATTTCGTATTTATATTTCCGTCCTTGATTAAAAAAAATTAAGTATATTTTGTTTAAAACAATGAAAATATTAAAGTATAGCTTGAAGGGCTCCAACGTTTAAGCTGTGGCACTTGGAAGGGCTAATTAGGTCCTTGTCCATTTAAATTTTTCTTGTACCAGATCCAGATAGAGAAAAATGCGGCAGTCCCTTTGTGATTTTTTTTGGCAACTGCTCTGCTGCTTTCAAGTGGAAATTGAGGAAGACCAGAGACGATCAAAATATTTTGAAAGAGCTCGAGGGGGCTTTACCGTCCCTATCTTGGATAAGAATAACCTTCACCCGCAATACTATCCTTCTTCGACCCACTTGAGAAGAAAGAGACTCGGGTGCTCTGAATGTCTTTCTGATCTTACGGAGAGAACTGAAGATAGCCTCACTACGTCTTGGGAAGAATCTTGTAAATTCGAGAGCCCTGTCAAATGACAAGGACAAAGCAATCGTAGATTATCCTACCGAAGATTTGAAAATACATTCAGCTTTATTTAAATTCAACGTATGCAGAGAGGAGTCAAAGCAAACTATAGTATTTTATATTTATAATTGAAAGTCTTGTGATTTCTTGACGTTGAAACGTGAAGATTTTTCTAATAGCAAATAAGTCTATCATGACCAATAGAACTTGGAAACTGTAAGAAGCTGCCTTTCTGAATTACTACTTTAAACCTTTAATAAGTTTTATATTTAATAGTTTCTAAATATAATTGAAATATTTTATGTAAAGCTTAAAGTATAAACAAATCTTTGTCCTCCGCCTACACGCTAAATAGGAGAAACAAGATTACTCAACTTTTAGCTATGAGAAACTAAGGTACATAGAATATGCTGCGATTGATAACACATTTTAGAGGAGAGATGTACAAAGGCAATGCTAGATACAACAGAAAATTCAAAATCAATGCAGGAAAGTTCATTCAAGTCTAAATCTTCAAACTTCGATGATAAAATTTTTTTTGATGTGTATTTATTATTGTTTCACAGTAGGTCAACTTCATAGCCAGTTGTAGTTATGTATTTGTTCTGAACTCCCCGTTAATATTAATAGATACATTAAACTCATCGATAGTATTATTAATTAGTATGTTAAAAACCGAGATTTCCGAAAGTTTTATGTTTGTTAGTAGTTCTCTTTAAAAAATTCTACTTTAAATTTAGATATGCTATACCAAAGCCAAGAAATGTCTTTACAAATAAATGCGTATCATTAAAGATAGTTAATGTACGCAATCAAAGAATATGTGATTTTTTTTAAACTTGCGCATTTATAAACTTTCCAACAACATGGAACATGAAGAGTTGCATTTACTTCTCTGTGAAAATGTCTGTTTTATGTTTGTTCATATCTCTACAAATTTATCCGAGAACAATGAATGATGGAATCCCGCCAAGTGATACGTTCCGAATTACACACAATATAATCAACAGATAAAACCACTTTATACATTTTAATTAAATGTTTCATATAACTATTCTGTACAATATTATGCTTACCTGAAAATGATTCCCTCAAATCCGTCAGCTGTATCGTGAAACCTCCCATGAATATTTACACAGAGATAACTGAAACCCAGACTTAATCTAAAGATGACCTCACATTGGGAACAGATAACTTGAGCCGAAAATAACAAGGATAATATTTGTATTTATTAGTTCAACCAAAATTTTAAGCCCATGTAATCTCAAAGCTCGTGATTGTTAAATATGATGCCGTCCGTCAATAAAACTATAAAAAACTCACTCATATACTTACAAGCTTTGAAATCCCTGATTTTATCATTTATTATAACTTCTGACCCCTTGGGAGCGTTAGATAACTAATGTTGATAATGTTCAATTACTTTACAAGAACAAGCACAACATAACACCTAAATCAGCAGCTATGACCTCATAGCTCACTTAGCCCCTTTGAAAACAAAATAAAAATCCCCACCAGACTTGCAAAGGTCAAAGTAATCGGATGGTTTCCTGCTCCTCCGGTCGCAGCAACGCACTGGTCAAGGGTATCGGCGACAAACCCTTTGTTACAATCACAAGTACGACGGGCGCTTGTGCTGCAGGTCGAATTTCCAATGCATTCTTTAGTCCTCCCTTGGTCATCAACTCCGCAAATTGTGCCAGGCTTACCTACGCACTTAGAACTCTGAAAGATAAGGTCTTCAGTATTTTCGCAATTGCATTTGAAAGTCTCGTCGCATGCGAGAAATTTTGTAGGATTGCATGGGATTTCGGCACAGGATTGAGCGTAGTCCACGTAGCAGTTTTTATTATCCGAAGACGCGGATGAGCCCTGAGGACATTGGCACACACCTGTACCGTTATTCGATGACCTGCAAACAGACACCCCGATGCAGTTATCATCCGTGGTACAGTTCTGACCGATGTCCCCTTGACAAATGGAATCGACAAGGTTGTAGTTGTCCTTGCAACCACAGTTTAAGGCACGACATGTTAGGTACTTGTCGGGGTTACAATCGGTTTCGTTTGTGCATTGACCTCCATGCTCGGCGAGGCAGATGAATGCAATGGTAGAAGAATAGCTGGGTTCACATTGACATGTAGTGGTGTTCATGGTGTTATTCTTACAGGTGGCATGTAGGGTGCATTGGTCTTCATTGAGGGTGCAGGGGACGTCTACCAATAATTTGCAGACTTGGTCTTCAAATTTCGAATTGGATGGACATTCGCAGACAGTTTTATTCTCCACGTTTTGACATGTATAATTTGGGTTGCAGTCAGAGTCCGTTTTACAATCGGCGTTGTGGCTTGCTAGGCATTCGCCATCGGCTGTCTTTTCAAATCCTGTGTTGCATTGACAAATGCTGGTGGCATTGTCATTGACACAATTCGAATTTTTCCCACATACCCTGTCCGTACTACCTACGGTGCAAGAGGCTAGAAAATGGAATACAATTATACTATTAATACTTAAAACCTTTATGAAATGGAATAGTTCGAGCGCTGATAAAGCCTTGTCAATTACCTCCTGCAAGTCCAACACACTTTGAACTCGTGGTATCCCACTTGGCGAGCTCCCGATCACAAACGCATGTATTGTTTAGTCCACAGGTAAGGAAAGAGTTGATGTTACAGTCAGTGTGGATTTGACATCCCGTGGAGTTATAGGTTAATTTACATTGGCCAATGGATGTAGCGACAAAGCCTGGGTAGCATTGGCATACTCCGGTATCATTTACATTGGGTTGGACGCAGAATGAATTGTTCGTACAGGTAGTCGGAAATCTGCCATCGCTGATATGTTCCAAGCAGGTAGCGTTGGGTAGTACGGGAACGACGCATATATTTTGTCCATGATCCCTTATCATTGGACTGGCACAACCACAAATTCCAAGTCCGGTTGTTACGTTATTTATTTTACAAGTTAACTGTAGGGATGGATTACACGTTTTAGCAGCGTCGGTGGAGGCCGTCGTATTGCAATCACCCCCGTAGTCTACGCTCCCAAACGCTGCCTTAACTTGTGCTTGAGAAACTCCAAGAAATGTGATGCCAACAAGGCCCACGATGGAGAGAATGGCCTGATAATTAAAAATAAATATCTAAATTTACTGGTACAGTAATAGAAGACTTCTCAATCACCATATGGTAACTTACTAAGTCTCTGAATCCCATTATTACTTCGGATATGTTGTTCTTCAATTTCGGTTTGTCAACGTAGTTCAGATAGAATACAAACTCTATAATAAGCTTGAACTGATTCTTGGGAAAACTTGTCTTCAAATGGTCGTTTCACCTCAATTACTTTCATAGACTATAAACTGATGTGAGCATCGATCTGGAGGCAGCCCTTGACTTGGAATTTGTGTAAGTACTTATCTTAAACAAATACACAACTGATGATGCCATCAATATTCTCACAAACCAGCTCGCACTTATCTTAACTTATCATTAGCGGGACATTGATCAATTAGCCATGGAAAGGTTGGCAAATTTAATATCATGTACGCAAATGAATAAACAACCAGTGAATCAACACTGATTCCACTCTGAGTAATCCTCGGGGAAATGTTCAGCAACAGTAATTAATTAATCATACACACAATTTTATCAACCTGACTGGAATCTCCGTTTATGCAGAATGTATTAAACTGCGACTGTCCAATTGAATATAATAATTTGCCATTATTACGTCTAAGCCTTGAAACACTGGGTTCAAATAAAACAATAGAAAGTAAACTTGAGTTGATGTGGACATTGTGAATTGTGATTTACACCTTGGCCATTGATGAGTAAGGTCAATTAATTTAAATTCCAGATCATCCACTATCCACTATCCACTCACCTTTGTATAAAGGATTGGAATCTGAAATCTTGTCCAAATAATAAATAGGTAGATATGAACTCTATTCAAAAGCCGTCTCTGTCTGTAAGCCTATAAACACGAATTCCTAAACCTTTCTTTATTGATGATTCATTTAGCATAACTGTTCACATTTATAAATCAGTGCGGGCAGAATAGATACATACATATCCTAATAGTCAAAATTATGAATCATCCATAAGTCCAATTCTCATAATGAATGATAGATAAAATTAAAACAGATGAGCCAATCGATACTTCAAGCTAAATACGGAGATTATGACACATCCGAGGTGAGTTAAGGGCATGGAATTTTGATACATCGATCCAGCCAGATTTCTCATAAAGCAATAGCCTCTCCAGTCATTTTCAAACCCAGACACACATTCACAAGTCCCCATCATCGCCTCTTCTGCTGATGACGGTGTGGCGGTGGTGTTACAATTAGAATCCATGACACAATTCAGCAATCTCCCGTCAACATCTTTTTTTAACATGCACCTGCTCCCAGCAATGGCCACACAGGCCCTCGTCTCCTTGTCATACACTTGGCTCTTGGAGTCTTGACACTTACAGGCCATCTTACTCTCGGACGTCTCTGAGCAATTAAGAAATGAGAAAGTGTTGCAGTCATTGTTTTCCAAGGAGCAATTAGCATCGATATCGAGGTAGCATTTGTGACTCCCAGCCCTCCCGGGGACAAGCCAGTCTTGGCAGACGCACTTTTCTGAAGAGCATTTTAAATCAGGGTGACAGGAGTTTGAGGTTACATTCGTTTCAGATTTACACGGCATGTCCAGTCCGGGTAGACAGCTACTATCATCACCTGTTGGGAGAAATCCCTGGGAGCATTTGCATGTTCCTTGTTGGTCCATTACTTTCTGGCTACATTCTGCATTCTTGACACATACTTTCCTCTCAGAGCCTTCTTTGCAATCGTTCCCTAGTAGACTGACGCAAATATTATTTTCTGAGTCATACGTCATTCCAGATTTGCATTTGCAATGCTGGGTGTCCATATCACATACGAGCCATTGGCTGTCATCACAGATTTTCTCATTCTCAGGTAGAGGCTGCTCCGTAGGAATTAATTCAGGAATAATTGTGCCTTGGATTGTAGAGCTGAAAGTGGCTGAACTAGAAATCGTCGAGGGTTGTAAAGTTGATGATTCTGAAGCACGGGTAGTACTTTCCATTGAAATCGGAGGTAATGAAGTCATTGCTTCTTCTGTTGTAAGGGTAGTACTTTCAGTATGGGTTGAAGTTACGGAAGTAATTACTGCTTCTGATGCAATGGTAGGGCTTTCCGCTGGGATTGAAGGTAATGAAGTTGTGGTCACTTCCATTGCAAGAGTACTTTCAGTTTGGGTCGGGGGTAATGAAGTCATTGCTTCTACTGCTGCAAGGGTTGTGCTTTCCATTAAAATAGTAGGTATTGAAGTTGCTGCCACTTCTACTGCGAGAGGAGTACTTTCAGTCTGAGTTGGAGGTAATGAAGTCATTGCTTCTACTGCTGCAAGGGTTGTGCTTTCCATCGAAATCGTAGGTATTGAAGTTGATGTCACTTCGACTGCAAGGGTAGTACTTTCAGTTTGGGTCGGGGGTAATGAAGTCATTAATGCTTCTACTGCAAGGGTAGTGCTTTCCGTAAGAGGTGAAGGTAAGGAAATCATTGCTGTTTCTGTTGTTTCAGATTGGATTGATATTGATGACTGCGAGCTTTCCGGTCCTGACAAAGTTATCATAGTGGTTGAAAGGGACAATTTGGTGGTTGTTTGTACCATTTCTAACTGCTCAGGATCTGGATCATTTGTCCTTGTCGTAATAGAAGTTGATGAATCTGAAACAGTGATTAATGATGGGCTACTTGGAGTTGATGATAGCTTCAATGATGTTGTAGCTTCAGTTTCTTCATAGTTCCTTTCTGTTGTAGGTGGAGAAGGGGATAATTCAATTGGATTTGATGGGCTTTGAGAAACTCTATCTGTTGTCGTCCCAATCGTTTCAGTTTTACTTATCTCTTTGTCTAATGGATCTTCCATTTTATCGGACACGATAGTTGAGGTCATTACTTCAGCTGTTGATGAAATCATATTTGTAATGGATGATGTTGACAGTCCATCCGATCTCCTTTCTGGCAGTAAACCCTATTCCCCAATATTACAATGTCATATCATTTTTTCAAAACAACCTTAATATATTATATTTAATGTACGTACTGTTGATGGCCCTTCGTCCGTCGTTCTGTCTGTCATGATAGTCGATAGTGTGTCATCGGTCTCTGTTGTATCTGTAATCGATGGGAAATCTTGTGGACTTGAAGTGTCAACTTTTGGAGAACCCGTGGCAGTAGCATCTGAAGTACTACTTGGCATTTCGCCACCGACAATGTTATATGCTGGAGCTGATATCAAAGGGCTTATAAAATTCTTTGAATCTTCAGTTATCGACAAATCATTCGTGGACATGTAATTCTTTGGAGTCATACCGAGTTCCTTCGGACTAAAGCTTGTAGACGTAGAGTCGATATTCTGCACTTCATCAATGCAAGGGTAGTAAGCTTCCGGCATAGCCGTTTCAGATGTAGGCATCTTAGAAGTAAATTCATTTACAGATTCAGAAGTCCATGTAATAGAGTCGACTATAGGGGTACTTCCAATGACTGAGGCGTCGGTGCCCGGATGGGGTCCTAAAGTAATTTTATCCAGAGCTGGAGCTGATCTCTCGTCTGTGCTGGATAAATCAATATTAGTAAGAGTGACCAGATTTTCTGGCGTAGAAAAATCAATATTTCCTTCATTATTGATACTAAGTGCAGGGCTGGTGTTAGTTGGAATTTCAAGATTCATGCCCATCGATCTTTTCTCTCTTATGATTGTACCATCAACCTTATTAATTCCAGCATCCCTTAGTCCCAGAACAAGTCCTTTCGTCCCTTGACTACTCAAATCAATTGACTTCAGCTCGTACCCATGTCGAAAAGCGTGCTCGTCCTGATTACTTTTTGAATTCTTGCCAGGTTTTCGATAGGCTTTATAAAAATTCACATTCGAGTCCTCTTTCTTTTTTGATTTCCTTCTCTCTGTCATTTTCAGCTTCGGATGAAATGTTTGAGAATATATACCACTACCCCGTAATGCATACTGACTTTGTTTTTGATAACTACTGCCGTCAATTTCCTGAGCTAGTTGGGCCGGTTGTTCAACTTCTTTCATCTGCGGATATCTACAGGCTTCATTATAGCCAGATTTTTCCAAGGACAGACTTACTTTACCCAACAATATGGGAAAGAGGGCGATGGCTGGAATCAATGTCTGAAAATTTTAAATAAAAAATTACTGGAGATGCTCGTGGTACCCAATTGAAGGGTCCTGGTTCAGATGTGATCTTGAAGCTTTTTTTAAAATAAATAACCTTCAGTGGGTAGACCATCTTTGTAGTTCCCAGGCATCTAGACAGTTGAAGTTGGAAGTTTGGAAACTTAAAGAGAAAAGAACAAGACGGACGGGAATTACATAACAGCCTTCCTTTCGTTTGTTTTTCATGCAAACTTCAAAGAGTCCTCTCGACTCAATAGCCAAATAACTTCTCTGAAGAGGTTCGAGTGGAAATCAATTTCCAAGTATATTGAAGTAGCAACCCTGACCAATACTGACAACTGTCAAAACCGACTAGGTACTCTTCTATCTATGTTTCGTTCATAATTCAGAGCCAATTTCTCGGACCGACTTTGGATGGACAAGGGACAAGCTTTTTTCCAAATGCCACCGACCCGTTTTACCCACACCATTCCAGCCTATTTTTCAATCGTCCAGTTTATTAAATTCCCAATATAAGGTGATACATATAAATAGCCTACCGTGAGCTACAAAAGCCGGAAAGCCAATAGCCATGCCATAACTACAAATTTAAATAATAGCAATGCCAGCTTTACCTCAGTAATTCATGGTTCATAAAACCTGGCTTTAATCGATAAATATTTCCTTTAAAATTGCTATTCTTGAACATGCTGGTGAAATTTTGGCTCACTGGAATACATCAGATCAATATTTTATATTTGAGCAGCAGTACTCACATTGAAGTTACAGTTCGGTACACGTCATTCAATTTTTGTCTGTTGCATTACTATGCAAGGCATATATCGCATATCGTCATTCCCTTTCATAGAAGAGTAGCACAATTCCAAAGATCGTAATCGAGCGTTGGCTTATATGGTTATAATTGGTCAAACTGTTAAATTTTACCTGCGTTGCTTATCTATTGTTATTGATCGATATTCTATTGGAAATACTTCGATTCGATTGTGGATTGTACATTCCATTTGAATATAGGATATAGCAGTTGAAAACATCAAGTTTCGACATAAAATATTCTCCATGCTGAGATGTTTAGAAATGTGGCAATGGGGTCAATGATTATTATCATATATGAAATAGAACAATATGAATAAGCGACAATTAACTCTAATCTCTAAAATGATAATTTTCACCGGCGTACCTTGGAATTAGTATTTGTTATGCTTGAGCTCATATTAAACTATACAATCCTTTCTGAGACTGATAAGTATTTAAAATTATTGATGTTATTTATATTATTATTATTATATTATTTTATTCCGGGAAACAGACCATATTACAGCTTTTTTAAGAAGAAGTACAGATCCAGAGTATCGAAGAGTTATTTAGTTTCTTACTTGGTACATGGCGATTTTGGCGATGGAGAGATTTGATTGTGGTAGCAAGATAATAAATATTCTCTAGATGTCAGTTTCACGGCTTAACATTATCTGTATAGGATTTCAGGACGTGGTCTGAGTTCATGTAATTAATTAACTCTAAGTAGGAGGATCACGCAATAGACTAATTAATTTCTGTTGCAGGGAAGTTGATTTTACTTCATAATATCATTGGAATATGACCACAATTCATAACATTTTCCAGAATTTCTGATTTCCTAAACAAATCTGTCTACAATATTTTAAATTATAATGAACAACCTGAATATTTTGCTTAGTTGTTGGATTTTATACTTTCTTTTCACTCGAGTATCGACTATCGCAAACAAAGCTGCATATTACATACGAAATATTCAGGATGACCTGGTAAGTCGGGACGAAAGTAATACAGGCTAGTGTATCCGTATTTCTGGAGCAATTGTAAAAAATTTAAATGAATGTTTTAGTGCATTACAGGTGGACCTATTATTGAAGATGGTAAAACATCTATTTTTAAAACAGGGGTGCCGATAGGATCTAACTGTTCTGAGAATTCAAACCAGCAGTGGATTATAAATCCACATGGTAAATTTATAAAAACGAATAACGATTTAAATACAATAATCAAAGTTTGATTTTGATTTATTTTTAAAATTCCACATAGAAGTCCCAGGTCAAGATATTCTTTACAATTTGAGAGCATTTAATTCAACAGACTGGAATAAGTCCTTGAACGTATCAGTTTTAGGAGAATTTATTACCTACTTTCCGAATCGACTAGACATTTACCCAGCAGGGAAAACCGGAAATCATTCACGAATGTACGATTCAAAAATTAAAAAGTGCTATGAGAGCATGGGGTGAGTTTTTCATACTATAATTTTTTTTAATATCCTTCAAGTGTACAAGCGTTTAAAAAGCCAATGTGTCCCAAAATACTATTTATTTTCTAGAATTAATTCAACAATCAGTTTGAATGAATGTGATTCCAAAAACCGTTCCCAATTATGGATCCTGGCGATCGTTAACGATTCCATTGCTCCCGGAACCAATTGTACTGCGTACTGGTCCTGCAATACTAGAGGTTAACGGGGTTAAAGGATTAATAACCGAATCTATTCGACACTATTCGTTCTACAATTCAATGAAAAAAGTTGTGATTGTTAATTATGCAAACTGAATGTGATAGGGTGAAAAATTTCAATTGCACACTAACGAGAAACACCATTCACTGATAAACTTTTCATATTCTTTGAAAACTGACCCCGTTATTTGGATTTAATTAATTTTTAAGTTTTATGACACAGTGGGGAATGGAATAGCGTGACCGAACTCCATTGGCACGATCACATTCTAAACTATGAATTAACCTTTCACCTACTGGAATATTTAAGATTGAATGGATAACTAAATGAACATGGCGGATAGAATGTAATGCAAATGCAGATGGTATCTGCACTTGTGATCCTAGAACATTTTAAAGTGGTTTTACAAGCCCACCTGCCGTTATTAACTTACTAGTACTATGTAACGAAGTTACGGATGCGATTGTATTAGCCATATGTAAAATACGTATCCCTGTCGGTTTCGATAGTATTAACGTATAATACACTGGATACATGACAATTTAATGTCTCGAATTTAATACTTCATCATTTAATCATTTAAGCCAAAGTGCCAGTAATGGCAATATGGCATGTCCCCTGTCCTTGATTGTCGAGATCTATAAAAAAAAGTTTGGTTAACAGCAGCTATAAATAAATTAGGTAAAACGTTACTTTTTGAAATGCGTCGAAGAAAGTGCATTTTTTGAGTTGATCATAAAACACTCACTAAAGCAAACACATTACAGGACAAAGTATCAAACATCCAACTATTAACCCAAAATCTCATAAACTGGGCCTATTTACCAATTTCTAATAAGTAGGGGTCAGCCACAAATGATGTGACTATTAGTGCTTGAGTTTTTGCCTTAAAACTCTCTCACTCGAACTTATGAAATTTTATTTTTGAGGTCAGGTCACCTAGAGTGCCAAATTACTGATAAGGATTCACGATCGTTCCCATTTTTTGAGATGGTGATAACATAAAATATGATTTTTTTTCTACTCTCTTCTTATGTATACAAATAGTACATTTAGGTGGGTAGATGTTTGGTAAACTCCTTACTGTTAGCGTGCCAAAATAACTCGGACTAGGTAATAGTGTCAAATCAGCCACTGATTCGACGTTAGTCTAAATTTTGCATGCGAAACTTTCAGAAATCTATCATGTCAAAATTGATTACAACTACAATCCGTTTTACAGACCCCCTAACACACTGGACTTTCATTTTATTGATAATACTTGCAGTCACACCATCACTCAATTCCCAAGAGTTCTTAAAAACCCCTACCATAAACATTTACAAGTGCAAAGGGTCGACTTTGTCTTCAGGTTATGAAATTCGTGTTCCAAGTTACGCCTTCTACTCACACGTTGTGTTAAGGTAAATAATACTTTCATTTTAATTATTCAGTAGCGATTTTTCAAGTATTTTTCTGTCCCTTTCTTCCAAGGAAAATATTTAAATGAATGAAAAAATCCTATTCGAAAATTATACAGGATCGACAATACCCAAACATTTCCAGGATGCAGAGCGTCCCCGCTAATGACAGAAACTGAATTGTTTTATTTACAAACCAATGAATCTCATAGTGTGGAAATCTCTTCAAAAGTCATCAATGAGATAGAGTCCAGCAAAACTAGCATAAGCCCTGGTGGAATTTTAAATGTTAAGAATCGTTACTACAACTTCCGAGAGTTTTGCATCTCCTCCTACAGGTTAAGCTTTCAATTGTAAATCCGCGCTGGTCATAAATATAACAAATTACAATTGATGAAACTAGGCCTCCATTCCAATCCGCACAACCGTTGCTAAAACTAAACTACTGTCCAGTAAACTGTTCCAGCAGTATTCAAAGTAGACAGCTATGCATAAGAAAATGCTGCCCCGTGGGGAAAGCAGTTGATCTAGGTAAACATAGAGAGTACCGGTGCAAGCCTTCGGGAAACAAGAGTTGGACAGGATTCTTGTACGATGAGGATTCTTGGAATGATAGGATCTCTAAAGAAGACGGAGATCAAAAGCTTGAGAAGCTTCATTATTTTAAAGAAGATATGAAAATAGCTTGCAACGGATCTCACCAGCATGTGTGGCTAGGGCGGAAACTTCTAGATCATGTCCCAGCAATGCAAGTGCCTTGTTAAAATTTGAAAACCTTATTCTTAAGTGTACAGGGCAGATAAATGATTGACGCTTTAGGACAAAGATGTTGACGAATGGACAACTCCTTTACATAAGTGCTCATAGAAAATGGACACATTTGAACACTAAGGGCTTCTGCATGGATGGAATACAGAATTTCGGCGAGAATCGCTTTTATTCTGGAAAAGAGACGGACCAAGTCCTGTTCCTTTGCGTGGAAAGAGATGTCAAGGTTGATTTAAAGATGTCTTGTTAAGGTTTGATGCAATGGAATTGACGGGAAATATGTGACAGGCCTTTCTTTTTGTTTCCAGCCTGAGAATAAACAGACAGTGCTGTATATGTATTCTTTATTCGTGGCATCAGGCTTCTATTTTACCACAGCAATGATTTACTTACTTCTTTGGGACAAGCAGAATACTCATGGGTGGACTGTGTTTTCCCTGGTATTGTCACAATTTTTTATGTGTCTTTTTGTTGGGAATGCACACAAGTTGGGACTTTATGGAAAAGAAGGAACGAGGCAGTCGCTTCTATGCGTCACGAATGGTAGGCATATATTAATAATAAAATAAGTTATAAATTACTTTCAGTTGGAATTTGTAAAGTATAATTGATTGTTTTTCATTTACAGCCGTAATGGGACATTTTTTCATGCTGGCTACGTTTACGTGGCTAACAGTAATTAATTTTGACTTGTGGTCAGCGTTTAGGTACTTGAAAAATAATGACATTCAATTTTTCTTGCTAAATTGAATAGGCTTAACTACAAACGGTTCGTAAGTATCAATTAATGTCATGCTCTTATGGCCATTTTAGATCTTTCAAGCCTCGGTACCACAAATCCATGGATTTCAAAAAGTTTTTCCTGTACTCAGTCTTTGGCTGGGGGGTCCCACTTATCGTAGTCATTCTTGGAGTTGTTTTAGATAACATTTTCCCGTAAAAATATTAATATATCTCTTTAAAATAATTGTCAAATTCCATACAAACAATAATCCAAGACTTTTTTAGTGACCGAGAAAGTCTTGTACTTGTACCGCAATACGGGTCCAATATTTGCTACGTAGCTGAATGGGCACAAGGTCCTTACGTATACTACCTTATGGCGATTTTCCTTGGCGTAACTTTGGTCCTAAGCATTTCAACCTGTACCAAAATTTACAAGTTCCATGCAGACACAGCTGATGCCAGGTCTTCTTCAAATGCTGGTGACAGAAAGATGTAAGCATAAATTAATATTGTATTGTAATCATTTGCTAATTATTAACTGGTATTAACAATAGATTCAGATTATATGCAAAACTCTCCGTTGTACTTGGAACTTCGTGGATCTTCGAACTCATCTCCTGGGCCGCATCTGATGAAGATGATCATCAACATTGGGTTTGGATCATCTTGGATATGTACAACTTACTCACAGCTCTCTTCATCTTCATCATTTTTGCATGTAAACGAAGTAACTGGACTCTATTAGTTGAGAAATATCCTTGCCTAAAACGTAAGGTTTGATTAATTTATTTCTCTTATAATACTAAAATAAAATCGCATAAAGTAAGTTTTACGAGATTAAATTTTATAATTTTATGAACATGTTGATAAATTGGAATCATTTGCATGTAGCGATAACGGATTTATTTGACAAATTGAAAGCAAGAAAGCAAAGTGATCAATCAGCAACGACGGGATTAACATTGCCATCAGTACGAGGTCCAAGAGACGAACTTGGACGGTCTTGAGAACTATGGAAGATCGTAAATTTTCATGATACAATTATTTATGTTGGGTTTCGTAAGGGAGTTTCAATAACGACTCGTAAAAGATTGAAATGATATTAAAATCCTTCCTCCAAATAAATAGATGTTGGTTTCATGTAGGTATTATTAAATATTGTTTGTTAGCGTTTCTCCATCAAAAGCTGGTTTGAAATAAATGTAATACATTTAAATATTTTAAACATTAGCTACCCAAGGCCAATGCGAATATAAATTTTAGAGTCAAAGGAATCGATAACCCAAATACAATGACTTTGCAAATACTGAATTAATTCTCCTTCTCACAAAAAATAAAATACCAATATTTTTTTTAGATTAGACAAACGGGGGGGACACAGCAAATTTGATTAAATTTCGTATTGGATTGGAAGGTGGCCAACAAAAAATTCTCATACGTTGCATATAGATGTTCATGATGTCCCAACGAGTGTGGATGTAAAGGATACAAGAATAGTTTTTCAATTGGACTTGATGGCAAATATAGCAATACACAAAAGCTTTCATGTAAAAAGTAAAGTAGCCTCCAGCATCCAGTAAATATTACGTCATCAACTTCAGGCTCAAGGTTAAACTAATCCTTAATTGAGCCCGACTGTTTAGCAAAGGCTGGAGACTCATATGATTAGTTAGTACAGTACTGTAATGACTAGTAAGTAATACGTGAGTTATACTGCAAATTATATTTACCTACAGTTTGGAAGAAATAACCAATATGTTCGAAATTATATTGTATTGGGGTATTACCCTTTTGGCTGGATTGGTAACTTCAGCCATCATCTATGCAAGGTGGAACTATGGAACCCTGGAAAAGACTAAAGGGCTTCCGGTAGTGATCAAGCCAGCTTTCATTGGCGGGAGTGACCCCTTCTTGTACAAAAAAATTCTCTGTGATGAGGATACCAATAATGTGAAGAAGTATGGATCGATTTATGGGGTATAGTTAATTATAGTTAATATATTTGAATCATAATTAGTTCTCGAATCTTGTAAAGTCTAAAATTTCATTTCAAACTCAACAGTACTACGAAGGTCGAGCACCTCATATCTACATTGCAGACCCTGAGCTAGTGCGGCTCATCTTTATCAAAGACTTTGATCACTTTCAAAATAAAAGGATCATGGATTTTGGACATCCTCTTGTCAATGAGATGATGGATATAATCCCTTGTAATATAAAAATTAGCAATGTTTCAATTTCATCATGCTCAACAGTTTTTTATTACCATTGGTAGATAAAAAGTGGAAGGTAGTACGGTCATTTCTATCTCCTCAGTTAACAACGGGAAAAATTAGGAGTATGAGTTACCAAATGTTGGAGGCAATTAATGACTGGTTTCCTAAGATGCAAAATCAAGCAAAAACTCAGGGACTATTCAGTCCGAAAAAGTATGCTTAGTAACGTTGATCAGCTTATCTTAAGGTGGAGAATATTATTCCAGGATAATTTTACTTACAGAGCATATACTGCATTGACAACCGATGTTATAGCAAGATGCGCCTTCGGAATAAAGATAAACGCATTCGATAACCCCGACGACATTTTTGTAAAATACATTGGGAAATTAGGCCTTGAAGGCGAAGACTTCGGACCCATGCTTACCTTAGTTTGTGAGTAAATTGAATCTAAGTTTTTCTAACCTAGTTTTTTTTATCCTTTTTATAGTTATTATAAATATTAAGACTGTATTTTAATTTTAAAGGGACCTTTCCCTTTCTGATGCGATGGGCTCCTATATTTCCTGTCAAAGCTATGGACTATTTCGGAGACTTACTAAAAACAATCCTGGACACGAGGAGATCAAGTACTCAAGAAAAGGTGAACGATTTCGTTGATGTTATGAATGACATGAGGGACAAGACAGTATCCAGTGAAGAGTACAAGAAACTTGGAATCACTGACACAACTGTAATGTCCCAGGCCATGTTATTTCTTATAGCTGGATTCGAAACAACTGCATCAACTTTGAGTCTGCTTTCGTATCGACTTGCGAAACATCCCAGCATTCAGGAAAGGCTGATAGAAGAAGTGGATGCTTACCTGGAGCGTCATGGTGGCAAAATTAATCACGAGAGCATCGGGGAGCTTATGTTCCTGGCTGCTTGCATAAACGAAACCTTAAGAATGCATTCTCCTGCGATCCGGATTGAGAGGGTTTGTGTTAAAGACTGGGTTCATGAATCCACAGGATTGACAATTAAGAAGGGCATGGTCGTACAAGTGCCGGTGTATGCAATCCATTACAATGAAGATTATTTCCCAGAACCGAATGAGTTCAAGCCGGAGAGATTCCTTCCTGAAAATAAGGACAAGATGAACCAATATGCGTTTTTATCGTTTGGGCAAGGTCCACATAATTGCATTGGAATGAGGTTCGCCAGGGAAGAAATGCAAATGACCATGGTGAGCATTTTGAAGCAGTTCAGATTCGAAGCTACTGAAGATTCAAAACTAAAGTTACAAACTGGGCGAACATTTTTGAACACATATGAGCCATTCAGTTTAAACCTTGTTAGTCGACTGTCTAAAAGTAAAGGCAAATGAGTTTTTGAACATGGACGGTCTTGAGAACGTCATAAATTTTTATGATGCAATTGTTGATGCTGGATTTGGTAGGGAGTTACAATAACGATTCGTAAAAGGATAAAATGATACTAGAACATTCCTTCAAATAAATAGCTGTTGGTTTCATGTAGGCAATATAAAATATTGTTTGTTAGCGTTTCTGGTTTAAAAGCAAGTTTGAAATAAATGTAATACATTTTAATGCTTTTTTGTTCCCCCCTTCCATACTTAAGTCCCACCTATCAATCATAAAACTACAAATTTCAAGTGCACCCTATGTACTTCAGTCCCCATGGCCACATTTGGACCACAGACAATTTTAAACACAGCTACAGCTTTGCTTACATCCTTGCAGAGGCCCCCACAGAAGAGGCATTCTTCCATCCCTAAAGCCACCGATAACCGAAATACAACGGCAATACAATACTGAATTAATTCTCCTGAACATAAAAGAGAAACGACCAATATGTTTTAAGATTAGACCAAGGGGTTGAATACACGGTACTGGAAGGTCGCAAAAAACTCACACCATGCCTATAGAAGGAGACCCATTGGGTGGCGGTAGGTGATAGCCGTGGTTAATGATAACATTGAGATTTTTGATAAGATATGTCCAACGATTATGTTCGAATATCTAAATCAATGTAAAAGATACAAGAACAGTATTTTAAATGAGCTTGAAAGCCTTGTACAGCAGCTTTCATGTAAAAAAGTAAAGTGGCCTCCAATCCAAAATTACATCATCAACTTCAGTCTGAAGGTTAAACTAATCCTTACTTGAGCCCGACTGTTTAGCAGAGGCTGGAGACTCATATGATCAGTTAATACAGTACTGTAATAAATAGTAATAAGTGATTTAGCGTGCAAATTATATTTACTTACAGTTTGACGAAAGAACCAACATGTTTGAAATTATATTGTATTGGGGCATTACCCTTTTAACTGGATTGGTAACTTCAGCCATCATCTATGCTAGATGGAACTATGGGACACTGGAAAAGACTAAAGGACTTCCAGCAGTTATCAAGCCAGCTTTCATTGGCGGGAGTGACCCCTTCGTGTACAAGAAAATAGCCTGTGATGAGGATACCAATAATGTGAAGAAGTATGGATCGATTTATGGGGTATAGTTAATTACAGTTAATTTTATGAGAAATAATTAGTTCTCGAATCTTGTAAAGCCTAAATTTTAATTTCAAAATCAACAGTACTACGAAGGTCGAGCACCTCACATCTACATTGCGGACCCTGAGATCGTACGGCTTATCTTTATCAAAGACTTTGATCACTTTCAAAATAAAAGGATCATGGATTTAGGGCATCCTCTAGTCAATGAAATGATGGATATAACCCCTTGTAATATAAAAATTACAAATGTTTCATTTTTGCCACTGCTCAACCATTTTTTATTACAATTCACAGATAACAAGTGGAAGGTTATACGGTCATTTCTATCTCCTCAGTTAACAACGGGAAAAATTAGGAGTATGAGTTACCAAATGTTGGAGGCAATTAATGACTGGTTTCCTAAGATGCAAAATCAAGCAAAAACTCAGGGACTATTCAGTCCGAAAAAGTATGCTTAGTAACGTTGATCAGCTTATCTTAAGGTGGAGAATATTATTCCACTATAATTTTACTTACAGAGCTTATACTGCATTGACTACAGATGTTATAGCGAGATGCGCCTTCGGAACAAAGATAAATGCATTCGATAACCCCGACGACATTTTTGTAAAATACATTGGGATATTAGGCGAAGGCGGACAGCCTGGACCCATGCTTACTGTAGTTTGTGAGTCAATTAAATCTACATTTTTCCCATATGTTTTTTTTTGACAGACTGTTTTTATTTTGAAGTGACATTTCCCTTTCTGATGCAAATGGCTCCTATATTTCCAGCCAAAGTTATAGACTATTTCGGAGACTTATTAAAAACAATCCTGGACACGAGGAGAGCAAGTACCCAAGAAAAGGTGAACGATTTCGTTGATGTTATGAATGACATGAGGGACAAGACAGTATCCAGTGAAGAGTACAAGAAACTTGGAATCACTGACTTAACTGTAATGGCCCAGGCCGTGCTATTTCTTAAAGGTGGATTCGAAACAACTTCATCAACTTTGAGTCTGCTTTCGTATCGACTTGCGAAACATCCCAGCGTTCAGGAAAGACTGATAGAAGAAGTGGATGCTTACCTGGAGCGTCATGGGGGCAAAATTAATCACGAGAGCATGGGGGAGCTCGTGTTCCTGGCTGCTTGCATAAACGAAACCTTAAGAATGCATTCTGCTGTGATCCGGATTGAGAGGGTTTGTGTTAAAGACTGGGTTCATGAATCGACAGGATTGACAATTAAGAAGGGCATGGTCGTACAAGTGCCGGTCTATGCAATCCATTACAATGAAGAGTATTTCCCAGAACCGAATGAGTTCAAGCCGGAAAGATTCCTACCTGAAAATAAGGACAAGATGAACCCATATGCGTTTTTATCATTTGGACAAGGACCTCATAATTGCATTGGAATGAGATTCGCCAAGGAAGAAATCCAAATGACCATGGTGAGCATTTTGAAGCAGTTCAGATTCGAAGCTACTGAAGATTCACAACTAAAGTTACAAACCGGCCGTACATTTTTGAACGTCTATGAGCCATTTAGTTTGAACCTTGTTAGTCGACTGTCTAAAAGGGAAGGCAAATGAGTTTTGAACATCAAAATACCGATCTAAAATTAGGCCCACTACGTGTAAAATAATTTATTCTATAAAAGTAGTTTAATCGTAGTGTTAATCAGTCTTAGGACATTCGGCTTTGACTTTCTTAACAGTTTTTTGCTTGATATCCTCTTCAGTTGATTCTAAACAATATCCCAAGTCCTTAGCATATCTCTTGAAACCGCCCCTTCCGTCGTAGAATTTCCAATAATCTTTCATTGTCTTAGTCCAGCCTTTGGCTGACCCTGTCGTCACTGGAGTATAGACTGGGGTTTCCAGCATTTTCCTTCAAACAATACAAAAATTAGTTTGCTTCACTGCTGCTCTTATCAGAATAAAAAATGTAGATTTCTAAAACTAAAATATTACTCGGGAGTGAATATTCGTTCCAGTCGATGTCTGTAGGGAGACACAGCATATCCAGCTATAGCACATGCATCTAAATTCCTCATGGCTACTTTAATGTCCCCAGTTTCCAAAACCGAGTTCCAGAAAACGTCTCCTTTCCCAAGCACTGTTGGGGTCATCCTGCCAGACACGTTAGAAAAAAATATCACAAATTGAGCCATATGAATCGGAAAGATTAATAACTGATAACTATCCAGATTACCAATGTCGTAGCACAGGCAATTCAGGGAATAGTCCTTCCATTGCAATCTCGTACATGTGGTGATGATT
Source organism: Agrenia bidenticulata (assembly GCA_034694785.1). Taxonomy (NCBI): domain Eukaryota; kingdom Metazoa; phylum Arthropoda; class Collembola; order Entomobryomorpha; family Isotomidae; genus Agrenia; species Agrenia bidenticulata. The sequence continues at coordinate 11,759 of JAQFYM010001238.1, read as the reverse complement.
CAAATCGGTAATAAAATTTGGAAAACAAAATCCATGTACGAAGTCTACTGCTGCCCAAGTGGCTTCAACAATAGGGTCATACATGCCCCATACGAAGGACCTAGCCTGAATCTTGTACTTCCATTCTTTTTCCTCATTATTTTTCTTCAAGAATTCAATTGAGTCGACCTGTTGACAAATACAATTTTAAATTGAGGAATCTCTGAAGCCCTACTATTTTTATTAATGCATGTCAAGGTAGTTCTCACCCTGTGGTAAGTTTCGCATTGACTCCCGAATAGCCTAAACACTTGATTTTTCTGCGTGAGGCACTTGTATAGATACCCATCAATTTTTTCGTACTCAGCCATTCCTACATCCAACTTTGATTTTTTGTGAATTTTGTTCAAATAAATTTGAGCTTTAAGAACTTGGCGTAAAAAGTCCTCCTCTACAAATGGGGAGCAGTGGGTGTAAGCTATTTGCATGGTTCTTGCCAGGAGTTTCACCATCCTTGTTTGTGTTGAATTCGTGTCGAAGAACAGGGGGTCTTCCACAATCACAGACCTACCTGGATCATCTTCTTCAAAATTGTCGTCCATAACGAGTCCCATGAATATCTTTCGAGTCATGCTTTTCTCGCGTAATACTGCGTCTTTCGGATCTCCTTTTGGTGGGGGCTTGTCTTCTAAGTGGTCCTCTGGCTCGAGCTCATCGGGATCTTTCCAATCAACAAGGCAACTGTCGGCACAGGCATCCTCAGGTGTAACTGTAATTTACATAAAAATCAAAGCTTTATTATCAGTTTATAGTTTAAATTGATTAAATTCCAAAATTACTAGAGCCAGGTTTAGCCTTATCCGCTGCAGGGTCTACGACGTTGACGAAAAACTCTGAAAACTTTAATGCAAATGTTTTTCCTCAGCAATCTTAATTTTTCATATTTTAGGTAATTAATTACCGTAGTTGCTTTAACAAAATCTCCAGTAGCCTCTATTTCAATTGGATCTGGGGATTCGCAGTGATTCTCGACCATTTGAGGTCTGCAATTGGCAAATTTAGAAGCTCACAAATATTATCTTCCATTCACTGATGTGTCGGTAATAAACTATGCTACTGCATAAAGTTGCTGTAATCTTACATAGAACCCTCAGGAACAGATTCTGTCATGTAATAGTAAGCACAGGTAATATTAATGGGCTCCTTGGCCACAAATCCTCCAGGACAATCCACATCTCTGATACGATGAGGTCCATTGTGACAAAATAGGAACTCTGATGTTGTCAAGTTGAAAAGGCTTACCAGTCCTAAAGTAGCTACCTGTAGAATCAACTTCCTGGATAACCAACTCATAGTTCCTGAGAATTGGATAATAATTTATTTAAGGCTTGTAAAATTTTCCTAAGGTGGGTGCTTTATTTTAATGGGCACTCAATTAATTAACTAAAGGTGAAGATAATTCCTAAAAGACAGTAATTGACATATCACGTTCATTAATGTTGTCATCAATTGCATTCTTAATTATTGGTATGTATTTTCTTTCACGTTGACCTACTTTTTGCCCCCTAGTTTGCTTGTAAATATGTACAACACAATGTACGAAACATTTAAATAACATAATACCATCCTATAGTCCCAGTACAGGTGACCCAAATAATTAGACAGAAACCAATTGTACAACCCATCACGAACAATGTAATAAAGTTTATTAAAGTTTTTAGAATTTCGAAACTATTTCCAACTGAATTTCATATTAAAATCCCTTTTTAATGCCACAGGTTATGAAGGTGATGGTGAATCCTCATCCCCAGCTGATGGACATTCCTTCTCCTTGTATGAACTAATTAAATCCTCCATTTCATTCTTGTTCGAATCTGCATCCGCCTGATTCACACAGAATCCAAAGGTTTTAGATATCTCTCGAAATCCACCTCTATTCTCGTACCATTCCCAATACTCTGCTGGACTCTTTTTCCACCCTTTTTCTAACGGTACTACAACTTCATCAGCATCTGCGTCAGTGGATGCTGAAAAGTCCCTAGATATTGGAAAAAAGTCATATTTCGCTACAGTAAAACTCATCCGACCTACACAAGGATTATTTAACCGTAAATCTAGACTGGAATCTTACTGATTTACAAAAGGTCGCTCTATCCGCTTCGAGAATGGAGACATGCTGTTGCCACCGATGACACAGGCATCAAGATTCCTCATTGTAGAATTCAGATCAAAAGTTTGGAGAACATTGTTCCAAAATATGTTATGTTTTAGGTAGGTAGGAACTTCCCTGAAATTTGGTAGGTAGTCTTTGTTTTAACTGGTTACGGATAATTTTTTAAACTCGACTGTTCAACAGCAATTTTAAATAGTATTGTTCTTGTACCATTGATTTAGAACCATTCCTGAAAAAAATCCTTCCAGAGCAACTTGATACATATGGAAGTCCATTATATTCTTAATGAAGCTCTCAAAGCAGTAGCCATGGACGAATTCAATAGCATTCCAAGCTGCTTCGATGTATGGGCTGTGTCTTTGCCGAGAGGACTTGCCAGTGCGTCGGTATTTCCAATACTCTTGTTTCTTAAAGTAATAAATCCCATCCACCTTGGCCTGTCCATCGCAATAAGTTCCATTTAGAGTGAAGTCTAAGTTCCGCTTTTGGAAGCATTGGTTCAAAGCGGAGTTCATGCTTTTATATTCATCCCCTGTCACATCTTGAATCACTGTCTCATTTTTCTTCGATAAGAAGATCATGGCTTTGAGAACTTGTCGGAAAAAGTCTTCGTCCAAGTATGGGGAACATCCCGCTACTGTCACTCTCATGGATTTGGCTAGTAGCTTGATGATCCTTAAATGCTCACCGTCATCAACATCGTTTGTGAGAGGATCTACTCTGCGGTTCCGTCTACCACCTAAATGATTTTGCTTTTCATCTTCGTCGTCATCGTCATCCTCCATAAGGGCGAGGAAAACCTGTTTATTAAGCTTCGCAGCTACGTGAATCGTGTCCAATGCAACTCCTGAGGGCTTCCGTCCATCCCTTTTTGAAAAAAAACATTTGAAATTTTTTATCATAAAATACATTCTGCTGATCGAAAATTATCGGCAAATTTTGTGTGAAGTAAAGGCATGTTTCAAACTATTAGCGAACCTGATGAAAGGTTCGTCTTCCACTGCTCCTGGATCTTGCCATTCTTCTAGGCATGAGGTGAAGCAGATGTCCTCTGGCTCATCTACACATAGAGACGAGGGATTCTTATCTTTAGCAATGAGTTTCTATTAATTGCTCAATTAATTAAGGTATTCAACTTGATTACATTTGCCTCCAGTGTCGGTCGAGTCCAGAATAGCAAGCTCGTCAATTTCAAAAGATACTTGGTGTAAATCCTAGAGGATGAATTACTTTAATATTGAAACCAAACTTGTTATTGAGTAATGTGTGGGGTTAATTCTAGGGACCTACGTCTCCTAATTTACTCAAGTCATCTTCATTAGTAGATTCTGCATTGATATCCACAGTTGTTCCGGCGGCATCGCAAACATCTCCAGTGAACTTGGCCCTAGAGACATACATTATAGAATAAATATGTATAAGTTTTTATGAGATTACTATAAGGACTTGGACTAATATAAGAATCGTACGTTGAAACGGATATGTTTGCTGTCCTCGCGTAATATTTGCATGTCAAAGGTAGCTTTTCCTTAGCAAAAAATCCACCGGGGCAGTCCCGCTCGCTCATACGCTGGGGTCCTTTGTAACAAAATCGGAACTCGGATAAAACTGGCAGAAGCTTAGTGTAAATGATTACTAGAAAGAGAGAGGAGATTAATTTTAACTTAATCCCCATTTTGTATGTAAATTTATTGCCTGTGGTTATCAGTGAGTAAGGTATTCTATGTACAGACTCCAGATGGAACGGATTGTTGGAGCTCAAAAATAATAAATTGCATAAAGTCAAGACTTTCTCGTTTGTTCATTGTCTTTCTGTTTACAGTAATCACAGGGCTCTGTTACTTTCACTTGACGGGCCAATTAAAAAAAGTACGTTAATTATAAATATTTTTCGAAAATAAAGTATTAACGTATATTTTTTGTTCAACAATGACTGACAGCTTAGAATGAGTTGTAGAAGCAATCTAAATGACAAACCAATAACTTAAAAATGCTTGGGCCGTTACTACGTTTGGAAACATGGATTTACAAATTATAAACATTACCAACAATTTCAAGAATATTCATCAGGCGTGAAGCCACTTGATAAAATCATTTAAAAGATTGAACTTGATTTTGAACAACGGTCTGTTGTCTGTGGTAAACTCTAGATTTTATGATTTTTAGACTTTGGCTTTTGACTATCTTGGCTCATATGAAGCCCAAATACTTTCAATTTTTTATGAGCAGCTTGCATAACTGCTTATAAGGTGAACACCCGGGTATCGTCCTCGGACACGAGGACAATAACATGTTGGGTTCAAAAATAATCCTACTTTTCCGGGTACTATACTGTGACATTGTAGAGCTTCTTTCCTCGAACCTGAATGCACGAGGACGCACTTCAGTTCATCGCACCTAGCTTCCCTAAATAATAAATAAAGATTGTGCAGTTCTTTTCTACTGGAGATTGATGCGAATACTCACGGGGTGGGTGCCTTTTGTTCTTAGTCCATCCACGGGGACATTTTTTGTTTTGATATTTTTTTAAAGTAAAGTATGAAACTGAACAAGAGAAACGGACATGCAACTAAAGATTGCTAGAAAGTACTTTAAGATAACACCAGTGACATGTCAAGTGACAAGTCGATGCCACACACGCGAAAAAGTTCCTTTGGCCCTTCGAATTTTCGTACTTTGAAATAGATGCCTTAAAAGTTGGTAATTCAGCTTGAAGAGCATCGTATGCAGTTGGATTTCATTGAGAAGATTTCAAATTTATATTGCACATATCTACCAAATCATACAAAATGCCACTTGTATTCTTCTATGCAAGATTCTCAAGGATTTCCAGCAAGCAAAAATAGTTTACAAAACTGTTCTAAAATGCGCTAAAACTGTCTCGAAAATCTAGGCCACCCTGGATACATCCGGAAGCTTTCCACACTTTGTCATTGATAATCATAAGTCTTTTACCATGCGTGAATACACATACTTCGATCTAATACACGGCCAGTGTCCCTCCTAAAAGAAACAGACAGACAATATCAGCATTCTATCTCAAGGCAATGAACTTAACAAATCGCCCAACCACCGGGTTTCTCAGTCCAATATGAAACGATCGACTCTATCATAGACGAATCAGGAAGCACTAGCCTGCATATATCAACACAAAAGAATTTCGAGAGTATATTATACGCATTAGGCTTAGAACCCCTCCCGGATGTGATACCACCTGCCTCCTGAAATCGATCAGTCTTATTTACCCTTCTATATTGCATGATTATGTTCCAGTTCCATGGCTTTTCAGCTCAAGTCAGAGGGACAGACCGTTTTACACAGAACATATATAAACTCACGTCCATGAGCCCCATTCCCTCCAGTCCGTGCCATTCTCCAGCAAAACATCACGTCCAGAATTCAGCAGTGAGAGCACTTGCAAAAAAAACCTCTAGGAATCCAGCAAACTTTCCCATTTACAAACCTTGTTCTTTGAGATTTACATTGAGAAAAGTCCGTGTGTCGGCGTGTCAGAACTCATTGGAAAATAATCCTTTCACAAAACCTTGGGACTATATATCCGTAGAAGCCTAGAACTTTTTTTATGGACATACCATAGGTACTTACTTACTCGACTGACCCTGAAGTAACCGACTCGTTTATCGTAGGTTCATGTCTCGCTTTCTTCAAAATATTGAAATCGGAGCTTCGTGTTTTCAAGCTTGTTGCCAAAACTGCTGGGAGGATACATGGAGAAGTATAAATGATTTGCTATCAAGTCCGAATATTAGTAGTTCAAGATCGATAGGAATTAAAGACTAACGCCCATTGAATAATTCGTTTAGTTATTGGATGTTACATAAGCGTTCCATTGTAAGTTCCTAAACATATTCTACGGGTTAAATCCTATCACATGCCAAGGACTTATGCTGGTGTGAATTAGTTGCAACCTGCAAATGAGTCTCAATTTAGACAATTTTGAGAAGGATTCCTATAGGGACACACCGTATATATTGACTTGTCCGACTTCCCTTCAAGTTTGTTCTCAACTTGGTGTCAAGGTATGAACATTAGTAAAGCCCTTTTTTACAGTAATATTAACACCTCTGTGTATTGTAGAATAACGTTTCTAAATGTTCGTCAAAACCTTTAGCCATCAGAACTAGTTTACCGTAACCTAGAGGAATACGAAGAAACTCTCTGTGACCTCCCCTTATCTGAAATCTACAGAGTTTACGAAGACAATGAAACTGAACGACAAGGTATGACTTGAAATTTACAAACTTGAAATTTACAATTGAAATAAAATATTTCCAACGGCAAGTGACCACTTGTTTTTTACCCTCTTTAGTAAAACTGATAAAGTGCAGAGAATTATATAGCGATTTGAAATCCAAAAGAATGGCTATATCCTCACATTCCTCACGGAGCCATAAAAAGTACAATAACCAGAATGGGGATGATGAATCCAGCTCAAATTCTAAATCGAATGCCAAAATCAGAAGGTACACCTCAGCCCCGTCAATCAACAGGACACAAAATGCAAAGCCCTCGGTGAATTTCGAGAGGAGTAATTTGAAGCAAGGCAGCAGTGGCACTCTGTCAGCAAGAAGTTCGAAAACGAGAAGTAGAAGTGGAGGGAGTAGGAGAAGCCATCATTTTCATACATCCGACACAGAATCCACAGAAGGGAATTTGAATACGATCACTATAGATAGTGCATACTACTCTTCAAGAAGTGTTCCTGACCTAAATAGGTCAAATTTGGATTTCCGGAAACTCTCCGCCAGTCCAAGGCATCTGTGTCCTTGTCATTTGGATGGGAAGGATGAGGAAATACTCTCTGATTATTACAAGAGGTAAGTTGAATTTTTATCTAGAAATCAGAGTGTACGTAGCTATATTGGACTTCCCTAATCGGTTTTATTTACACTATTTGCAGATATGGGGACCTTCTAGCCTCTCCGGATTTGAGCTCGGAAGATCGAAAGATAATGGAGCGTTTGATTCTGAAGAAGGCTCGGGAGGCAGAGTGGGACAGGAAGTCTAAAGAGATGAGAAAGTTGATTGACAAAGACAGGATAGCAAGATTTTCGGTTCGATTTTTATTTAAGTCGGGAATGTGTGGTTTATAAATATTTATTGTAGTAAGGTTAGAATTTTTCAAATCAATTTGCAGGAAAGCCAATACCTCATGCAAAGCTGGCACGAGCAACTGGCAGAAAAAAGAAGGATCGAGAACGTGGAGAATACAAAACGATATTTAGAATTGCAAGAGAAGTCTCACGAAAGCCGAACTAATTTAATGAAATATTTGGAACAGAGAGATAAAAAAGTACAAAAATATTTGGAAGATATGAATTACAAAAAAGTATGAACTTTATAAGGAATCCTTTAACGTTAGTTTTATAGTTAATAACTACTAATTATAATTATTTAATATTTAATCGCATTGCAGAAGAAAAGCCTTATAGAGAAGCAAAAACGAGAGGCCTTAAGACAACTAGAAGTAGGAAAGGTGATAGAAAAGCTGGTCGATGAGGACCGTCAACATCGACAAGTTCTCAGAGACAAATTACAAAGAAGAATGGAAGAGGCTGATACAAGGAAACGTCGACGGGAAAAGGATTACTACCGGGTAGTTAGCAACTTTAGTATTTATCATTTTACTAACTTGTTGCGAAATTTAATTTAAGTTTGATTTCCCAGCACGTTTCTGAAATGAACCGCATGGAAGAGATAAAAAGGTCCCTAAAGCTGGAAACATTAGAGCAGAAATCCCGCGAATCCATACAAGAATTAAGAAACCAAATCGAAGAAAAGGAACACCGAGCCCGTATGAACTATCTCAATCGAGTTCGAATTCGAAACCGAGCCTTGTCAGAAGGTTCCGGGAGTCGTCACAAAGCCATGGAAAAAGCTCAGGCCATCCACACCGAGTTGATTAAAGGCCTAGAAGACTGGCATAAAAAAGTCCTCCGGCTTCAACTAGATGCTCAAAGACGAGCAGAGATGAAATATAATCAAGAAATTCATAGAAGACGAGTCCGAGTAGCCAGTGAAAGGATCTTGAGAGAAGAGAGGAGCACAGAAACGCTTCGGAAAGTCCACGAACTGGAAGAGCATAGGAAGGACCTACTACAAACGGTTATCGCATCGAAGGAAATGAAAAGTGCAAAGGTCAAGGAAGACAAGGAACGTCGGGTTCATATCTCTAGAGTTCGGGCTCAACATGGGGCAGAATTAAGGCACCAGCTCAAAAACGAAATTGACCCAGATACTTTTGACAGGAAGGCTGCCCGGGTGGAGATGGAGCTGAAGATTATGAAACGTAATCCTCCCTCTGGATTCACCGTGAAATTTAATCCAAAGCTTATTAGCAAACGGTGCTCTTGTAGGAGTAGATTTTATGGAAATGATGGTAGTGGTGGTGGTGCATTGAAGGTCACTGGAGGCTCCATGAAGATTAATTGTAATTGATTTTGGGGCTAACGTTATTTTTAAATAAACTAATAGAGTTGTTCCGCTTTTAGCTCACAAGCTCTTCGGCAAATAGAGTCAACTTTTATTTAAATTATAAACTCATAATCTCTAGCTATTGTTTTTTCAATTTTTTTGAACTTCCAAAGCTGACTGGGATTTTTAGGGTCGCATATTGCAGTAGTCACAAATTGGTTATCCCTAAATTTCCCAAATATGTATATTTAATTTATCCCCCTTTGACAACTTATCAAATGATTACACAGGACACATTGGTTGTCAATGACGTTGTGGATCATCCAATACCCGTCTCTAGTAGTATTAAACTCCCATGAATGATACGAGTGGGTGTTCCTTACAAGTTGAGAAGTGATTGAATTGAAATTATGCAATGGCTTTAGTGAAAACCCTCGGCTCGTTCCTGTAATTTTATTTAAGGGCTGCAAGGCAATTAAAGTGTTTTTGTTATTATTAACAAGCTCTACCCGAGCTTATTAATTTCCCACTGTTGAGCTGCTGCATCTTGCCCCTTTTTGGTGATCACTGGACCAAGAGAAGTTCGTCCAGATTTTGCAGTCAAGTGCTAAAATACTCAAGGGATAACAGAGCAGTAATTAAAATCGTGTTATGTATTCGTGTATACAGTAGGAGGGAATCGTGTTTCGGAATAGTAAGTACGCGTTCCAAGAGGACTTCGACAGTAATTGTTTTTGTATTCTCTAGAGTAGATCTTTCTTTTCTATAATAATCGAGGCTTGGAATAGAAGGTTGGTCTGTTTGATGTGGGGTCAGATAGTTTCGTTGATTCATAAATATTTGCCACTGCCCTGTCACTAATGTCGAATAGGTGAGAGATATGAGCACTTTAGTATAGTTTGATGTTGTAAGAAAGCACTTCATCGTTAATCCGACAATTTCAGACCTTTCTGTAGTTGGATACATCAATAAGCTATTTCCTTTGAAATTATAAATGAAACCAACATGGGTTTGCAGGAATAATACTCCTTTCCTTCTGTGTTGCAAGGTTTCAACCTCACTTGCTTCCGTCTCAATTGCCTTAATTTAGCTTCAACAAAAATGACTTTATGGTAAAAATAATTATTCATGGAATGAAGTGCACAACTAGAAAGTGGATGTAATAGAGTAATTTATTCCTTATCCTTTCAACACAATACGACAAAAAATTTGATATCGTGCAACTCTCCAGCTCCACTGAATTATATTACAGAAAGCGGCCTGCAATAAAGACAAATAAAATAATCTTTGCCATTAATAAGTACTAAAACAAATCGTATCGATGAAAGTGGCTTCAACTTGCGAGAGACTTGCCTAAATATTAGCAGGTATTTGTGAAGCCTGTTAATTTGGATGATAGTTGCAACCTAGAAATCCGAATAGATTCATTAAACTATCAACAATATCGCAGCAATTGACAAAAATTAAAAAGGTAATTACATCGACAACAAAGCCAAAACCAAGAATGAGCATGCACCATCCTCCATGCCAACACAACCACATGTACTCAATACTATAGCAGCCTTCTTTCCACGCGTCCTGCAAGAGGCATAATTGCTCATCCCGTTCCTATTGATGACCAATTAAGGAAAAATTCCATACCAATTAATTTTAATATGAGAGGGTGAATCTTAAGGATAATTACAACTGGATATACCGAATCATTAGAAGGACAACATGATGCTGGGTAGACGCTATCACTCGATTGCGATTCGTTACTCCAATCATTGAAACTATTGATTCCACAGCATTCCCCCTGAGAAAGGTTCATTTCTCATAGTCAAATGAGCACATTGATTTTTAATAAAAGTTACATCTAACTTAAAGTCTGTAAAATACCTGAATTTGTGTTGAATCAAATATATTCGTTATTTCTTCATTAATAGAGGCCTGAAGATCCTTCTCCATCGTACTTCTCAACTGGGACAAATCGAAATAAAGCTTCAACGAAATTGCTAGGAACATTGCCAGGTAGTGAACTATAAAGAAGACACAATAGGTCCGATACTGAAAAAAAATTAGGGTTGAAGTACAAAGCCTTTGATAGATACAGATACTTGAAATTGGCTTAACACTCTTTACCAATTTCTCACGCTTGGTGCATCTGAAATTCAAGACTCTTGTGTAAGCCACCCCGGTGAAGATTATAATTAATACGATCTCGATTAGAACTGCGGGTAGAATGTACGAAAGTGTACAAGTGATACTGAAGGATTTCCTAGATGCCCAGACTATCTTGTAAGCAATGGAGCCAAAACATATGGCTAGCATCTAGAGGATTTTAAAATCGGTTTTAAAAGAAAACTTTAAAATAATTTCAAATCTAATAAGAAGAGCGTCCTACCCAGTTACTGAAGAGCAAGAGCCAAAATACATTAGAAAAGTGTCGAATGTTTTTAGCAACAAGGAATCTGTTCTTTTCAGAAATTCTAGGAAACCGTTTCAGAAGATTTTTATCGGCGAATGGGTTGGGTTTATTTTTCCGGTCTATTTTCCAAGGGCAGATTCCCAGGTTTTTCTTCGCAAATTTTGGATCTTCATTAAGCGGCCTGGGTAAAGATCCAATGAAATTGTTATTTATAGCATTGCCTGTAGCTGATCTGTCCTTGGCATCGGCAGCCATAGCCATAGGTTCTCCAGGAGCATCTTGGACAGTTGTCGTTGATGAATCAATCTCAGTTAGATCATCCGTCAAAACCGGCGATGCATCCCGCCTCTCTCGAGTACTACTTTGTTTCACGATGTTATCATCCTCATCCGTGTGTAGATATCTAGCGTCCTGCATTTTTTGACACTGTCGTGGTGTAATATGCAGCCGTGAAGGTACTTAAATTTCGTAAACTTAAATGGGATGGCCCGAGGGGATTTAAAATGCACCCTTTTGACACGGAAAGTTTCGAAAGAATCTCAAGTTTTATTAAATTGTATGTATTGATAGCCAAGTTTAAGTAATATATTGCCTTGGTGTCCGTGAATCATTTATTCATAAGAATCCATTCAAGATTAATGGACTGTTCCGGTCTCTAAAGGTTACGACAAATGAATTCTTTTTGAAGAATAACAAACTCTGAAATCTCGGAGGAAATGTTTCCTCCGAGTCTATGAAAATTTTCATTGCGTGTATGAAAATATT
>JAQFYM010001237.1:0-36834 GCA_034694785.1 Agrenia bidenticulata | reverse complement strand
GTAATTTTTTAATATTATCCGTCCATTTAGATCAATTATTATTTTAGTGACAGATACCTTTGCTGTAGTTTTTTCGATAGCGATTAAGCTTAAATTCTCAGTCAAGAAATAGCCCAATCGTTTGTCTAAATCGTTAGCCCTTTCCTCCGTCATTCCAGCCAGCATTTGAATGGGCTCATCTTGGTAGAAGGATTTCTTTAAATGTTTTAGTATTTCCGGTATTTCATACCCTGTTACCATTTTAAACTCGAAATCTTTCCATTCTCCGGTAACGAGGTCAGGTTCCATTGTTGTGTATTTATTTTCGTAGTTAGAAATAATACTCGTATAGATATTATATTTTTTGTGATACAGAATCAAAGAAAAATCCAGTAGCAAATTAATTTTTTTTTTGTGAATTTGTTTCCAGTTTCCAGATTGAGTTTTTTAATAAATAAATACGTGGTATTAAGATACTTTTATCAAAGACTTAAGTTAATTGATTTAAGCCTGAGACAGATTATGAATTCAATATTTGGAAGGAGAGCCCGAGGCAATCCAGAAACCAGTCGACCTTCACTCTCACATGCTATCACCTTACATCTGGAGTTGGTGGTACTAAGATAGTTTTCCCTAATAAAGCATAGCATGAATGCATAAAATCGTAGTAAAGTAGTTACGCTACAGTTGCATGCATGATTTGCAATGGGATTAGGATTTTAGTACGGCAATTTGATTCAATTATATATTCCAGTAAAATTCAGATTTCTCGTTACATCGATCGTTAAATAAATAATCAAGATCAATGAAGTCGGCGTCTCTAATCGGGTTCGGACTTGTAATTTTACAAGGAATTTTTGTAGTTTCGAACGCTGAGGATGAGAATACAAGTACAAATCCACCAATAATAGCTACAACAACTCATGGAAAAGTTCGAGGCGTGAAATCGAAAAATCACTACGAATTCCGGGGAATCCCTTTTGCAAAGCCACCGGTCGGAGATTTGAGGTTTAAGGTTACCATCTCTTCCGCAAATAATTTATCTAACTTATTTCAACTTATAAGTATTTCAAATATGCCTTTTTGCATGTAATTGACCTAAGTAACATGTCCTTAAGGTACCTGAGGAACCAGAGCCATGGGGTGAAATAGATGCAAAGTTATTTCCGGAATTCTGCATTCAGTACAATGTTTTCTGGAATAAAACAGAAGGTAGTTGTTCGAAAGATTTCCTTTAATTACAATAAAGAATGAAAATTATAAATCAATTAACGCAATCACTAATTAAAAATAGGAAAAGAAGATTGTCTTTACCTGTCAGTATTCACCCCCAGTAACCCTGAAAAATTGAATCAAAACTTATTACCCGTTATGGCCTACATTCACTCTGGTGGATTTATGTTTGGACGAGGATCTCAATTCCATGCAGACTATTTAATGGAAAGTAGAAAGGTTGTGGCTGTTGTTATGCAATACAGGTAATTGTGTTTAAAAAACATCCAATCCAGTTTTCGCTCCCAGTTTGGCAATGACTATTTATATTTGTGGTTTCCAGGTTGGGTTCATTTGGTACGGACATGAAAACGAATATTCGGAAACAAAAAATAACCAAGCAATTTTATTAACACAATATTTCATGGGCAGGGTTTTTAAACACGAATGATGACCAGAGCTACGGCAACATGGGAATGAAGGATCAAGTCCTTTCTCTGCATTGGATTCAGAAAAACATTGCCAACTTTGGAGGGGATCCATCAAGGTATTTAAACTTATTCGGTGAAATAAAGTTTTATTAAAAATTATTTTAATAGTAGTTTAGGTGAAATTAACTTTTACTTTTTAAAAAAATTGAGGCTAAAAAATATTTTTAATTCTTTGACCTGTGACCTGAATCTCAAATGACTCAAATGACCTATGACCTCAAAGTGTCCTGATTTTTGGAACATCTGCAGGAGCTGCATCTGTTCATTACCAAATTCTGTCTCCAATGGCAAAAGGTTAACTAACTATATGACTCATTTAATGTTATCTAATTTATTTATAAGCAGAAACATGTCAAAGCAATCAACTTACTTGAATTGAACAGGATTATTTCACAGTGCTTTCTCAGGGAGTGGAACGGCCTTGTGTCCTTGGGCATTTCAACCAAAGCCGATTGAGAACGCTTTGAAACTTGGTAAGTTTTTGGAGTGTCCTACTGAAAGTACTAAAGACCTTGTGGACTGTTTGAGGACAAAAGACGCTCAGGAGATTGGTCTGACACACAGGAAGTTCTTGGTTAGCTAGATCATATCTCATTTAGTTTCGATTTCTTTCAAAACATATGCCAACACGATATTAACAATATCAATAAGGAATGGTACGCAGATCCCATTGCAGCCTTCGGCCCATCTCTGGAGACAGGGAATCCGGATCCTAAAACCAGATTTATTCCAATGCATCCAGCCGATATTATTAACAAAGGAGAAATCAATGAGGTTCCTTGGATCCTTGGGTTCAATTCTGATGAAGGATACGAGCATTCACTAAGTAAGTCCACAACTTAATGTGCTGAATAATTTAAACTTTAAATATTTTGATTACAGCGATATTCAAGACTGAAAAATTGTTGAAGGAGTTGAATCAAAACTGGGAAAAATTATTTCCCTTCACTCTGGAATATCCTTTCGAATCTGAAGCTGTGAAATCAGAAATTACTCTAAAAGTCAGAGATTTTTATTTTAATAATCAACCCATTTGTGAGCAGAATTTAAAGAACCTGAGCAATGTAAAATTTAGCCTGCGAACTATTTTGATATTCCAAATTTTCTTATAAAAAAAGTATAAAAAATTACGTGATTGACTTTTTTAGGCATATTCTGATAAAACTTACATCCTCTGCACACTCCGAAGTGCATTCCGACACGCAAAATTAGGAAAGACAAAAACCCATCCGATCTACCTGTTCCAATTCGATTACCGTGGCGAGAGTAGCATTGTAACTCTAAGGGGCCATCCCAGAGAAGGATTTGGTACTGAAACAGCTAATGCCTAGAGAAACTCATTAAAAATTTTGCCTATTGACTTCATTTCAGGATCTAATCACATGGATGATATACAGTACCTTGTAAACTCCCCACTATTTAAATTCCTTGGTGAGAACTCAAAGGACAAGCCATTCCAGAGGAGCTATGCAGAGATGATAATTTCCTTTGCTGTCACGGGGTATTCAATTTCTGGCTGACTTGCCAAAACTCATAATTTCAGATTGTACGAAATGATAAGCTGTCTTAAACTTGAAATTTTCTACTTTATGTTTTTGAAACTTCAGGAAAATCCCTGCATTTTCTAAGGATCGACCCGAGGACACTTGGCAACCTCTTGACCCCGGGGGTAACTTAAAATGGTATCATATAACAGCAGAACCAAAAATGGAACCGCTGTCACAAGACCTATCCAAAAGAATGACCTTCTGGGCTGCATTTAATCTACAAGAATATGCAATCTCTGATAAAATACAACCTCGGGACGAACTATAATTTTGGAAGTGCAGTTTTCTTCTTATGATAAATCAATTTTCTATTATGCTTTAATTCAGTAGATCGATACTGAAATCATAAGAATCCTTACTGAATTGAATATTCCAAATGATATTAACTGACTTTTAATTGACCAACGAAACCGCAAAATAAATACCTTTTATTTATTTAGGTTACAATGTGATACCCACAGTACATGTACGGAGTGGTCATTACATCACAAGGAATATAAAAGTCATAGATCAGATAAGATAAAGAATATACAGTGCTTGTAGATTAAGTTAGTGTTAAATTATATAGTGAATTTTTTACATTATTTGTTCATATCAAGGATATTATCAATACATTCGTCATAGCAGATTCTTTTCTTCTTTGAGATTATAATTTAAACTGACGGTTTCATTTCAATTTTACGGTCCGCCCTATGTGTGTTTGACACCGATGTTTAGGTGTCAAATACTTGGCTGTGATATCTGTATGAAGGTTACAGCTCTTGGTTACCTAATGTAACTAACTTAAGCGGGCAGTGCATCACCATCTGATTGCTGAGATTATATTTAGCCGATGCACGTCAAACAATTCATACAATAGGCTGATTTTGAATTCTCCTTTATAGCCTCTCTATACAGACCTTAAAATAGTTATTGTAGCATGCTACAGCAAAATGACAGTATCTTTCCAAGATTGCATATGTAAATGAGGTGTTTTTTATATGAAGCCAATTTAATAGTGGAGTCAAGAATATCAACATTTCTGCACGCCATAGCGTCTGAAAAGCCCTTAACTTTAATTAAAATACAATTTTGAGAAACTGTGCCATAAAGTTAATGAACTGTGATAATTAGGAAATTCTAATAAGGTACTTACTGGAAGTAGAAGCTGATTGAGAATTCTCTGAAGATCCCTACAATGAATATTCTTGAGCTTAGATAAAGTGTTACAGAGATTTCAGCAAATCGTCTTGTAATTTTTTATCATTTTGAAAATCTGGATATTGGTTTTCATCGACAGAGTAAGAGGGTTTCTTTTCTGTCCCAAAATCTAATATAATATTATGCTTAGCTTCCCCAAAGTTTTAGACGCATTTACTAGGGAATGGTTGGAATCGTATGAAATGCTTATCTCGGGAAATGCGTGTGATTTTTTCCCACATTCTCAACTTTGTTATGGGAAACCATTTATTTAAAAGAGCTTGCATCGTAAAGTAACATTGGATATGGATTTAACTTAATTACCTGGCCTAATTAGGATTGATTAGATACTCTCATCGTGTTTAACTTAACTTGAAAGGGAATCCTCTGCTCAAAGGGGGTCATCAATTGTTAATGCTGAATGATATGTATTGACATTTGTTGCGTAAGAATAATAACAGCTGAGGCTTATCTTGAATCTTGACATTCCTCTCTAGTTAAGTAAAATGTGCTTAAATAAAATAGCCCTGAACCTTGTCGGTGAAGGGAACTCCAAATAGAGTTCAAGTAGCCCTTCACCAGATTAAGTTCTCACAATACAAAATCAAAATATCTCTGCCTATAAATACAAGCTTTGTGGGGTGGTTACCCTCAGTCTTGAGTTTGAATTCATTTCTTCTTTAAACAATTGAATTTTTGGTAAATAAAAACTGAATTTCTTTATACACTAGAAATATGGCAGTTTGGAAGATAGCCGTAAGTTTTTTAAAACTCTAAATCTGCATTTTTTGCCGTAGTTCTTTGAAAAAAAATTGGTTCTTTGAATTTCAGATTTTGCTACTAGCAATCAGCGGATGTATCCTGGCTGCTCCCAAAGATAATAAAAAATCTTTACTACTACCGGTCTCTTCAGATGAGTCAAAAGTTGAGGTGAGTCCTCCAGGAAAATCTGCTTTGGATGAAGCTGATGGTGAGAAACTGAAAACGGCCGAGTCGATTGGATTGGCTTACTATCTCCCGTATGCAGCTCCAGTTGGTAAGTTGTATGCTATTTGAATCAACTAATAATTAAATGATTGTTCGCAACAGGTTATTAAAACACGATTTGAATTATGTAGTGAAATACCCATTGTCTTACTACCCACTTTACAACTACTACCCCGGCTACTACCACTCGTACAGGAATCACGGATTCAATGGATATGGATACAATAACTTTGGGTACAATGTTGGTATTTACCATTGATTCCAATTGAGGATTGATCAATAGTTTGAAGAAACTAAAAAAATTTGCTCAAGTATTAATTTTATAATTCTTATTCCATTGTAAGATTCGATATTTGCTAACTTTCAGTACAAATGTCAGTATATACTAATGTGTAAAACGTTCAGAATTATATTAGTAACCAAAATATTATTTCAATGAGATGATATCCCCTATTTTTGAATTAATGTAAATTGATTAAACAATTGCAACAATAAAATGAGTTTATTGGAATTTAAAAAGTATTGCGGATTCGTTGTTGGCATGAGCTTCAATTATTGATTTGTTCTATAGAACATACTTAATTAAAAAATCACCCATTTCTATTCACTGTAAGGCAGTATGTAGTATATTTAGCAAATATACCCAAGGAGTCAAGCTTCGTTAAGCTTGGGTGACCGAGTTTGAAACCAGAACGACTCGATTCATGTGCCAACTTCCTGATTTGTATCCTTGTAGATTCTAAAATGATATTCATGAACTTAATAACTCAACTGTTGACTGGAATAATAAAAAGGAAAGTGACAATCCAGATGGAACTACAAACTAATTTGACACCCCCACATTTTACATTCATCCATCCATTAAGATTCAGCATTTAAAAAAATTAAGGGTAATTGGGTAACATAATATTTTTCAGATTTTATTTCCAATTCCGTTCCACCATGCAGACAAATTAGGCTTTCTAAATAATACCTTGACCTTTCGGTAGTGACACATATTCGATACAAAATTACATTTAGGAATCAACATGAGTTTTACATATGATTCCACCAATAATTGACATAACACTCCACACACCATACCACAACAGTTCAGGTAACCAAATCAAGAGATTCCAAGTAAATATTCAGTGTCACATCACACACCCACAATATTTCAAACATTTATCAGATGTTCCAAGTCACTTGGGAACGAGTCATTTTCACAAACTCTTAAAAAGCAATTGATATTGCTATTCTGGCACGATGTCTTGTAACCCATGCCATGGCCCTTCAAAACTCATCTTCTTAGGGTTATCACAGACATGGAAAGAGCAAACATCCGCGTGATCTTGAGTCACTTTTCGCATCTACAAGAACATCCTTTCCTCGAACATCAAAGAACAAGCATCACATGGACATGAATGCAAAAATATGTCAAAAACATCGATGCACATATACAAAAGATTGAGCTGAGGTGCAGGAAACCTTCAATCAATAAGTTTTCCCCTTCAGTACGATACATTGACCCAGAAAAACGAAAATTAGAAGCGTCAATGCCAAGAATTAACCTCAGAGGAAAGTGTCACATCCTCACATTGATATATCATCTCCAAGGAATTTACTTTTATGAAGGATGGAACTCTGGTGTGGCTTAGACGAAGGTCTCTATGCAAAGCCATTCATCTTCCCGAGATCCTTGTTATTCTTAAGTAGGCAGGTTCGACACAGGCTGGCAACCTGAGTTACTGGCAGGTGCCCAACCAGGTCGGGTTTTTTTGTTATTCGTTCATGTCAAAGTGATTCAAACTTGAAATTGAAAATTATTGAAATACGAAGTGTTAGGCAAGAGATATTTTTTACACGAGTTGCGAATTGCGAATATTCGTACAAAAACTCATTTAGCAGAGTTATGAGATGAGCTTGTGGCTTGTTCACTTCCATCCCAAGATTCCATCCCTTCTTCCTCACCTTTAATTCATTATTTAGAATGATAAGTACTGATTGACAGAGTTTTCCTGAAATTCACGAATCTTAATTAATTTGATACATTCTCACCTTCTTCGCCTTCTTCTTCAATTGTGCTAGTAGCGATCCATTCCTTTATTCTATCTTTCTTCAAGTTCCTGTCAACCTTTTGTAAACGAAGTACATCAACTAGTTATTAAACAGCTAACATAAAAATATATGGTCTATAAAAATGACAATCTACCGTCGTCTCTACACCGAATCGGGTCAAGGTAGCAAGCAGTCTGTTTTTATCCGTGAGGGAAGAGTGAAAACTTAGCATTGACATGTTGGTATTTATCTCATCATCATCAGTAGGTTTGTTCGGGATCTTTGTAAGCCATTTGTCATCCAAGTATTTCCCAATCTCTTCACTTAGATTTACTATCCTCTTTGTTGGGACGGGCTCGAAAAGTTTACGGAAGAGTCGTCTGGCTTTGTTAGAGAGGATCTTGAAGAACTTGGGGGTCTTCATGAACTGACTGCGGTTCCATGACTCGTAAGACTGGTACCTAGGGTCGGCCTTTTTGTCTGCCTTTTGCCATGGAATATTCCCTGAAAATACATTTATTTCTGAATAGCCATTCAATGGAAATTCAAGTCACGGGTTCTATAGACGATATTTTATCAACTTTCCAGGAACCCATATCTTTTCTCGGGTCTAGTTTATAGTCAAGATCTTTTTGGAGTAAACCATGATAAATAAACAACCTGCAAACTGCATCTCTGAAGGTTTACTATTGTTTTTGTTAGCTTAGCCTTGGTATTTTTCACAGATAAGGATACCGAAATCCAGATCTGCTTTCTCATAAATGTTGAAGCTGCTCGTTAGTACAAAGTCTAATCTAAATCTTTTAGGAATTCTAAAGAAATCATACAAGTACATCGCAGAAGAACATGACCGAATCAACGATGTACTAAAGGATTAGGAAATTACAAGCTTCCAAAGATCCGGGTTTATTTACCGTTTACACATGCATATGTACGAGTATTCTGCGACCAGGACTTCAAGAAACTTAACACAAAGGTATTTCTATCTTAAGATAAGATTTGCAAATTCAGTAAAGGAATTTGAGATTGCATTGCATTGTATAAACATCATTGTATCTCGGTTCATTTGATAAGATTTTCGGCACCTAGTCAAGCCACTTTGGAACGATTCCAAACTTGGAAATCTAAACCGAATCTTATATCTTTATCTTTGAAAGATGTTAAAGAGCTTCTTACATTATGCATCTTTTAAAGTAGATTATCAAAGCAACTTATTGATCCGATTCTAACAATTTTCTATCTTAGCTTATAAAATTCATGGATGTTACTCAAGATTTGAATCCTTAACCTTTACTTCCTTACTAGAATATAATAAACTTTTAAGTAGCACTCTATTTTAATTGCGGTCATTCCCACCGACTTAAAAACATTTTAATATATTAAGAAGGAGTAGGAAAATAATAATCCAGCATTCCTAATCCCCAGACAAGTATGGAATAAAATAACCTAGCTCATTCAGCTTGACTTTTTGGCTCACGAAACGTTAAAAACCTCAAACGTGGCCAAGACTTATACAAAATGATCAAGGCAGGTCGTAAACTCTCAAAGCTGCATATCCGTTCAGATTCCGCTGACTTATAAACATACTGCACTGGGGGATATTAAAACAATGGAATTTTAAGCTCCAAGTGATCTCATACCTGTTACGCAAAGAAACAAGAGGACTCCAAACTGCCATGAGTCATGATGAAATTCGACAGGATATGGAGTATCTTGGGGAGTATTCACAATCTCCGGAGGACAATAAGGCACCCACTCATTAAACCTAATGACAAGAGACCCCCTCCGTCGACATTCTCCAAAATCTGAAAGCTTTACTTTAGAAAAATCGCTTCTAAAAACGAGTACGTTGTCAAGTTTGAGATCCCGGTGAACAAGTTCATGATCGTGTAAGAAGTCTATGGCCGAAGCTATTTGCCTTGCAACTTTCTTCGCATAAATCTCTCCAATTCCGATGTCTGATACGTTCGCGGTGAGGTCCCCAAAATGCGCGTATTCTTGGGCAAAAAGGTAGCAGTCATTGGATTCAAAAAGTATGTCGAACGTACGGAGAATCACTTTGGAATTATTTAGGAGGCCTAGGTGGTAACTCAAGTGGAATTCTCGGATTACATCCTTTTTAGAAATTGAGTCTTTATGTACGGCTTTGAGCACAAGTTCGGTGCGACTTTCTCTGTGCTCGACGAGGAAGATTTTTGCGAACCAGCCTTCGCCTACTTCTTGCAGGATATCAAATTCCTTTTCCAAATTGAGCTGCAAGGATTGAAAATATTAAAGGAAATTCTTCTGGATTAAAAACAATTGGTTAGTTAGTCTTCTTACCTTTGGAATCCCGAAATTCGGAATCGTATGCAGTTCCGGAGACAGTATCTTCCGTATTGTCCCCATTTTTGCTAAGTGACGACTTAAATTATACGACTGTGTACTTAAACTTCACTTTTTCATAAATTTTTAGAAATTTTGATTTAAAATCCATATGAACTAAACATTTTCATTAATGCCACTTCTGCTGCGGAATATAGTTTAAAGCTGGAGTTTAATCGTCTCAGATTTAGAAGTTGAGGTAGCCAGTTTTGTATTTTTTGTCCCCAGAAAAAATCCGTTTTTACTGATGTTTGTGTTTGGCTTATTGAATCTCTCAAAGCTCTGTTCAGTGTCTGCACAGATGAATTTAACTTAGTGTGTTACACTCTTGAGACTTGACTTCTCGGAATGAACAGAGGGGATAAGAACGTATATTGAATTACAAGAGCCAGGGATCGAGTCGAATTTTCGATATTGCTACACACAATTCGGATATTTTTAGAAGCAAGATTGCTCATTTGGCTCACGAAGACTCCTGCGTCCCACAATTCACAATTGTAATATTTGCATTCATTGTATTTACTACTAAACTGTATCATTACTCGGGTTTTTGTGATTCGAAATAAAAATTAAATGGTCATCACGTTAAACATTATAGTTTTACTAGCATTCGGATTTAATATTTATAATTTATTAATTGAATTAGGGTAATTTAATCCTAAGGTAAACTATTTCTGCCTTGTAAACTGCGTTTCCAAGAATTGTCCTCTCGATCAATAATTACAGAGAAGACAGTTACAAAATTGTTATTTGTCCGGATAGTCAACACCCACCATGAAGCAAGATCGTGAGGCAGTATCAGGATGTCATGATAATTTCCAATGACATTGCCAAATTCAGTCCAGACATTGGTAAAAATGTGTCACAGAACATGCCTGGCTTCACACTATATGCTTACCCATCTAATTGTGATCCGAGACGTGACAAACTGCCCCTATTACTCTTACTGAGGCATCTTTAAACACTTAAAAGAACATAGAGAGGCCAAGTTGTGACAAACGAACAAGATCGAGACGCTGCAATTACCATTTGAATCCAGTCCGTACATCCAGAACTATTTGTAATACGAAAAGCCTTCAAATTATTAGCTTGGAGTCTGGCCTATTACTCCCGAAGATATTTCAAACACTCCAACATTCAAGGTCGAAATTCTGAAAAATGCATGAAATTCCAATTCAGTAAAATAAAATCGGATAACCGGTCTCCACTTTGTAAAAGATATGACTACTGGTTGCTTATCAATGCACATTTTTTGGCGACTCTGGACGTTCAGGCTAAGGACAATTAAATGTCTCGAAGGATTTGTTAGAGTCAAGATTATGTCAAGTAGTCGTTCTGGAATAATTCAACAAGCTGAAACTCGAGCAAATTATCGTAGATTTAAATTCTCTGGGAAATTATAAGATTTTATGCTTCATAGTTTGTTGTCTCGGGCAATCATGTTGATTGGGTAGGACTGAATATCCAGACTATGAGTAACTTTACAAACTTTCATCACCGTTGAAGTATGCAACCTAAAACGTCTTCGACTATTAGCATTTACAATACGAGGAGTGGCTATTAATAAAATAAAATAATGTAGAACACCCCCAATGCATATTTTTCTTGTGAGCTGTACACAAGAGTGCTTGGCTTTTATAGAGCTTCTGTGTAACTCCGATTTAAAAAAAACTCGGTGTTAAAAGTCAGATAAGTCCTCGTGTTAAAGTAGAATAGTTTTAATTCTAATAGTAGTTCAGTTAAAGTTTGGACATTAAGAGACATCTGGGAGAGAATATTACAAATAGTATACGTGTAAACCAGTGATTGGTCGCTATTTTTAGATGATGCCAAGAGTTTTCTAGCAGCATGCTGTTTGGCTTTTTTTAGGCAGTTAGCTTTTTAGTCTCCGCACTCGGTAATTTATAGTGGAAATATATAAAGTAAACGGGTAATTTTCATTCAGTAAATGTGGAATAATTACTCGTGCATTAACAATAAAGAGTGTAAAGTCGTGAAAGTCATCTAGACATCTATTTTTTAATGGTAACGCTGAAAGCGTCGAATATATATATACGTTCATCCTACCACGCGACACGATCAATTAGGCAGAGGTTTTCAAACGGTTAGTTTGTTTAGTGCTCTCCACACTCGGGTTTGATGCACCCTCTCAATTGGGAATAAAAGTTCATCATAATGATGATCTAATCGGTAGTTTACTTCCGTATCATGATTCTGGCCTTCTGAGTGATAACCAGTTACACATCAGATCCGAGCCAAGTTAAAGAAGTTTACAGTTTCTTAGAAATAATCCATACAGTCGAGTTAAAATTCAATTAGACCCGAATTAGGTCTAACACTGTTCGAAATTGACAGTAATTTAATCCTTTCACACTTAAATACACAAAAGAAAGGATATCACAAGATTGATATTTATCAAATAGTAAAAAAAAATCATTAGCTATCTACTCAGCAAAAGGGTTAAGACTAGAATCATAATCATCTTCCTCAAATGGGTTTTTGGGCTCCTGAGGATTATTACCATCTTCGTCTTCTTCAAATGGATTTTTAGGTTCATTCTTTTTTGAACTTTTCTGAACCGCTGCAGCAATACTCATGGGTGGTTTTGCCTTCTTTGGCATCATTTTTGGAGACCCTGAGTTGTTCTGAGCAACTACTGGCGTACTTTGAACTCTTGGAAATGGCAAATTTGTTCCGACCTTTGGGGGCAAGACTGGGGAACGTCTTGCATCAAAGGTTGTGGATGATTTTCCTGTATTTATAGTTTTTGAAGACCTCGTAGTCTCTAGATATGATTCAATCGGTGGAAGAGGCTCAGAATTCATCATGTAACTTCCCGTTGCACCCTCGTGCAATCGAAGTCGTGCTTCTGTAACTTTATCTATAGCAAAATCAATACAAGATTTAAACTAAAACAGTAATTCATTCACAGAAATTAATGGTCATGATACTTATGCTTTCGGACCTTGAGATGATGAATCATACGCCTGAGTCATTGGAACTCTCAGTTTTTCAATGCTTTTCTTCTGTCCAATTAGTTCTTTGGAAATATTATCTTCCTTAAAAAGACCTTTGCCAAAAAACTCGGCCAGCACAGAGAATGAGTTCGATCTTGCTGTG
This sequence comes from Agrenia bidenticulata, assembly GCA_034694785.1. Lineage (NCBI taxonomy): Eukaryota > Metazoa > Arthropoda > Collembola > Entomobryomorpha > Isotomidae > Agrenia > Agrenia bidenticulata. The sequence continues at coordinate 23,918 of JAQFYM010001237.1, read as the reverse complement.
CTTAACTTACCAGCAAAGTCTGCGTCCATAGCCGCTCGAGCAGGTTTCTTCTGAAATAAAAAGTTACGCATTTCATAAACAAGCCATCTCAAGCTCACCACGGGCAAATGAAATCTTTATAAAGTACACAAGTAAATACCTCAGATTCAGCACCAATTATGTCTTTGTTTTTATGCCAACATACAGGGCAATCATGATCATTGGCTGCGTAGCTGTCAAAACAGCTGCAACAAAATATATTCAAAATTCAATAAGCAGAACCACGCAAATAGATTCCTTGAACAGCTTGGTTTGTTTATGTTATTCAACGTTTTCAGAAAAATGCGTAAGATTTAACGTGAAGCTACTTACTGTTGGTGAAACGAATGTAAACAGAGGAAATGTACTGATGGCAAATCGAGTTTCTGCGAACAAGCATTACACCTCATACTTTGAAATGTTGAAGGTCTGGAATATTAAAATAATAATTGCAGCTGTTGGTTTTAGTTTTCAAATCATTGCATTGAAATGTAACCTTACTTGGTACGAATAGCCTCAATTCGCTTCCGGACTTCCGCAGTTTCATTTAATAGTTTTTTGCCTTCAGTCTCATCTTCTTCAATATCTTTTCTATCTAAAACTTTTGCTAGAAATGTCCTTGCACTTTCAAGTTTGAAGCGAGTCTGGCAAAGACGATCCAGAATAGGCAATGGTTCCATCAAATTCTCATCCAATAACTTTTCTAAGATCTGTTCGACTAATTCTTTAGGACAGTTGGTCCTAGCTGAGGCTAGTGGATCATTATCCTCGTGTGGGGTTGTGATTAGGAAAAATGCATCTTTCCACAATGATGATTTGTTCTTTGCGTATTTACGACAGGTTTCTAAGAACTGAGTCCAAAGTGCAGGAGATCGAAGAGCTGCTTTATACCGAATGTCTAACAGGTCATTGTGAAGGCCGAGTTTTTCGTAAGCGATAATTTCGCCCGAGCTGAATCCAACCTGAACAGATGCAAAAATTAAGTAAATAAATTCTGAAGTAGATATTTATAACCGTGCCATATGGTCCTTACCATTTTACATGCAAGAAGGGCTCTAGGCCAACCCCAGGAAGGGCAATCTGGTGCTTTTGACAGCAAAGCTAAAATCTTTTCTTTCAATGCCAAATCTGAATCTTTTCCTTTTGACCATTGATCTAAATATGCTTCCAATAAAAGATTCATGAGAGGACCATCATCAGCTTCAAACTCCTGTTAATTGATACAATCATACAATAATATTCACAAGTCACAACCCTTCTCAAACATTAAATAAATCATACTTAGTATACATATACCTGGCAAATGTTTTCTAGCAGTGGAACAAGGATATCTTTTTTGGAGATGAACAGATCAACAAGATCACGTTTGACAGGAGAGAGGCACAGCAAAGAAACTATTCTTTTCCATGCTTCTGGAAATTCAAGCAAAATATTTTATTGATTTTTAAGAAAATGAATAACTAAAAAAACTGGAACGAACCTGTGGCTTTTGGATCTGTTTGACCGACCAGTTGTACAAGAGTACTTCCAAATCTTCGCAGAATTTCTTCAGCCCTATCGTCTTTGATAACTTTCTCTAAAATTTCATACAAGTCTTCTTTACATGGATCTCGAACGTCTTCGAGTAGAATCTGTAGGGCACTTCCATACAGTTTATGTTTCTGGGCAAGCTGGTAGGCTTGTTTTGACATTCCTCCCTTTCGGAACACTTGAATTGCGGTTTCTGGTTCCAGAAAGTCACAAGATGGGTCCTAAAAAAATTCAAATATTTAAATCAGTGTGACAGACATTTTAGAGGGTACTTGTTTTTATGCTTATTACTTACCTTAACGTAGTGCTCAATTTTCTCGTTTAATTTCAACTTTGTCAAGCAGTTCAAAAGTAGAGTCGTAAGATCTGGAGTGGCATGACCTGTCTTGTGAATCACTTCTAGATATTCCAGTAGATTCAAAACTCTTGATGCATCAAGATACTACAAAACAATCCCATTCCACTTCAAATCAAATTCAATCTTATTGATTAATTAATAATTAATTATAAATCGAAAAATACCTTCCGAACCACATAAGATGGTACAAGCTTTCCAACGGTTTTTCCATACTGTCGAATAGCTCCATCTAAATCTCCTTTATTGTATAAATGGTCACCGTACTGCCGAAAGATATCTGCCATACCTTCTCCATCGAAGTTATTACTTTTTGCAACCTAAGGTCAAACAAATATATATTTTTGATAATTATAGTTCCCAGATATTTATGTCGATGTTGTTTAAAATACTTTAATTGCCAAATCGTAATGATTCTTTTTGTAAAACACGGTCATCTTAGTTTGTAAATCTTTCTCCTTCAGTTGCCAAAACGTTCCATCAGAAGTCAGCAAAAATAAGGAGCCCCACTCATTCACTGCAACTCTAATTGGCTCGGGGGAAAGAAGTGATGATGAAAACGCGACAAATTTGTTGGCACAATCAAAAATAGTCAAGCCATACCTATAACAAATATTAAAAAACATTGAGCAATCTATACAAAGTTGTAAGTCAAATTCTTTAGAATAAACTCACGTTTCAGTCGATAAGCGTGCGATTATAAACAAATAACCACGGAAAAAATACAACATGTGCTTTTCTCCATCAAATCCGTAGCACGGGCCTCGACCCTCGTGGGTATAGCAGTACACAGCCTATTCAAAGTAATAATATCATATTTAGACAGTTCACAATTTTTTATGGCAAAGTATATATTCCAAGATATATCCCCTTACGTCGCTTCTTCCTACAATAAAATGATCTTCAGTAGAATCTTCGGCATAACAGCTGCAGTACATTTCACAACCCGTTTTGTCTCCTTGTAACTTTTCAAAATCAACGTGCTATTCAAGTATAAACCTAATTAATTTTTTTTAAAGTAGACCCCAGTACCTTTATTTCCTTATCCTTATTTGTAACATCGAATGGAATGACTGCATGCTTGGCCGCAGCAAATAAAATCACATTATTTTTCATAGTTATGATCGATAGGCCAGTAATTGGTCCATGTTCCCCTTCATGATGAACTATCCGAGCTCTAATATTTCTTTCTCGAGTTAGCTCGCCTATACAACATACAAAACAACTCAACAATTCTATGTACTATATCAACTATCAAGTAATGTATTTAGAATTTAAAGCAAGCCTCACCTCGATACAACTGAACTTCGCCATCCTCGAATCCAACAGCTAGAAGTAACAGGTTCTCATGGACTGTGAAACAAGTTGGAGGTCGGGGTCTACTAAACCGTATCACTCTGCAAAGTAAATACTATTTTTTTTAAATACAAATTCATTATCAACGGTGATACTTTCAAGAACAAATGAACTAACTTTTTGAGAACTAGTTGGGTTTTAGTCGGGTCTTGTTCCAATGGTCCTTCGTCCCAAATTTTGACGGAAAAGAGACCAGGCTCATCTTCCTAGAGAATTGAAATTTACAATCATTTAGTATAAGCCAAATATGTAAGTAATAAATCTCTAATTAATAATGAAATATTTATCAAGCTCATGAATGAGCCACTAACTCCAAGGGTGACGACATAGGGCGACCGTCGAAGTTGATGGATTTGATGGATCCCTTTAAGGTGTGCATGAGCAATTGTCTTTGTTTCTAATTGCCTGGAAATAGAATGTATGGCCCCTTCGGAGTCCCCCACGAGGATTCGTCCTCTTCCACTTGACCCGCATTTTACAGTTGAACCCTGTGGATATTTAAAACCCATTGATTATTACAATTCAATCTAAATCCTCAATTGCAATTCGTAATTTAAATGTAGAAACATATAAAATAAAGTATAACCTTGAGGTGCTCTTTAATGCTTATGTCCAAATCCACCTTCTCCAAGTCAAAGAATTGAAACCTCCGGCACTGCAAAAGTGAACGAATTGAATGTTAAAATTAACAAATCATAATCAAATAAGCCATTTTTTGGGTACGTATTTAATAATTGAACTTACTTGAAATAATGTCATTTTGGATTTGTTTTTGAGCCAGGGAAATTACTCCGCTTATAAAATACAACTCCAGACAGTTGGTAATTATTTTGGCCCACATCCAATGGGTTTAAAGTAATTTAAAGAATAATTAAAAAGGGGATGACATTTGCTAAACTTTTTCCGATAGGGCATTTCATTCTTGCCGCATCTCAAATCAGAGAAACTCCCCCTCAATGGCCAAGCAATCAACTTTATTACATGTTATATCCATGGCCCGATTGGGGACAGTTTGTGGGCTTAATTATGTGTATGTAGCTCTTTGTTAAGCTTTTGGGATTGGATTTACAAAGTCAATTTCATATTGAATAATAGATTGAAACTTAATGTGCTATATACTTTCTATGCAAGTTTTTTTTGGATAATGAGCATGCCGAAATGATCTTTAGCAATAAGACGGTGGAATATGTCGTCATTATCTTTGAACATCTTGAAAAAAAGTATCATTAAATTTTATATGCATGTAATAATTGATGGTAGGCATAAACTAAAGTATAAACAGGTAAAAAGCAAAAGGATTGCATAATTCATTCAGTGCTTCCAAGAATGGAACCATTTAAGACTGAAATGATGAGTTTTCAGAATTTTAGTAGTATCTAGGATCTAGGTTTTTAAGCATAATGCAAGGGCACAAAAACACGATCATTTTAATCTCCCATTCAAAGCAAAGCTACGTCAACTTTAACCCATTGAATGACAAAAAAAATAAACCGGTTCTGGAATAGAAATCATGGATTAAAGGAATCAATTTACATTGCGGATCATCAGTTGTTCTCTGTGTCGAAAATAAACAAGAGGAGAAGGAGTTAAGAAATTAAAAATATTAACCTGATAATTATTTAATACGTAGGCTTGCGTAGATTTCGTGTAGAAGGACAAATCTACATTTTTAGGAGCTATTATGGCCACAGAATTTCTAATCTTACATGTTATAGAAATATTAGTAATCTTGACTTTAACTACGTTGAGTTTAGTGTGGACTTCACCGATTTCGAAAAAGTTAGAGATACAACGGGCATCTCCGCCTCGGATGAGTAGTTTTCCATACGACCTTGGTATGAACAGTTTCCGTTTTACAACCATTACATTTATTTTTACATATTGAATTTGAATTTTAACTTTAATAACGTGTCAGTACATACATAACTGTACATATTCTATAATTCAATCAATCATTATGTTTAATGTATAGATTCCAGTCTAATTTCCTTTCCTAAATTTGAAGAGTCCTATAATTTGCAGAAGGAAAATGAAATTCTAAACTCCAAATCTAGACTGCAAAGATATCCTAGCATGATAATTTTTGACGAAGATTATGACGAACCTTTGGCACCAGAGCCCGTCTTCAAAACAGAAATACTATTTTACCCCCCAAGACCGGATATTACGATTAATCGAAAGGTTGACAATGTAAAAATTAAAAATCAAAATCAAAAACCTTACATGCCACCCAACACCACACCCAGATTACAGCCTAGTTCAGCTACACCAAGAGTAAAGCTGATTCCACAAAAAACGGTATTCCAAAACTTATCTACAGTTACACCAAAACCATCATACTTACAAATGTCTTTGCTTACAACAACTAACAAGCGAATTGTGAACTCTGCACTTACTACAACAATGCCAATAAAATCAGTAACTACCAGAAAGTCAATAAAAAGTTCAGAATGTGAGGAGAGATTAGAAGGGGATTGTGACGAGATTTTAATCGAAGGAAGCTTTTACACACCATTTAAAGTGCATCCTCCTGTTCCAGGGCCTTAGAAACTATTACCCTCATCTAAATCAAAACAATAAACTGATTTTTACACAGCGATCCTAGATATTAGGATGTGATGGGAGTAAACAGGATCATCAGATTTTAAATTGCTTCAATGAATATCTAAAATGTAAGGTATTGTGAAGATTTACAAAAATTAACAAAAACTAAATTATGACATTCCATAAGTATAAAGTTTGTGCATTTTATACCATTGATACTGAAAGTAGCAATTCAAAAATTAATTTTATTACATTTTATTTGTAATTGTGCTTTATAAAGTCATCATGCCACAACACACGAGAAACTGTACCCCTACGTAAACAAATAAAAACTTCTTCCGGAACCGATGGCCCTGAATTGAAAATTAACAGCTCGTTAATGTAAGTGTCCATAAAATAACACAACCATGAAATTTAGATCGAGTCTTACAGGTGGGAAGAGGTCATCGAAGCGAATCTGCAAAATTGGGATATGTGACCTCACTGGACTCATTTCCATATCCCTATCCTTAATACATATGTGGCACTAATTGGAAGAATGAATTAGCATTATTATGCGAAAAAATTTGAATACAAAAAAATTTAGTAAATTAAATTCTACCGTCAACACAGCCATTGCAGCCAAGGAGAATCCACTAGCAAAGTAACAAAGTAATCTAGCCATAGCGCCAATCCCAGGGGCCATGACCATACTCCCAACTGTAATAAAGAGGGAAGAACCAGTTAGTTGTAAAATTCATCAGTTCAATAAACATCGAAATATATTTGAAAATTCCTAAAGACTCACTTGCCAATCCCCAGCCAGAATATCCAGAGAATGAATGAATGTAAAAAGATAAGGTTATGACCCACTCACTCTTATGCCTAAACCACCCTGAAGCAAGGCCCCCAGCACAGCAAAACAGTGCTGCATAGCCCAAGTACATGTGGATATCCAGATCTAAAAACGATGGAAGTGTGTACGAGATGTATGACAAGAAGACGACGAAAATGGCCATCCCAACATGCGCCATCAGCCAAATTCGCCACCCTTTAATCTCATTACTGTGAAGGGTCTCTTTGTAAAACCTGCAAATCGTGATACTGACAGGTAAGAAGAAGAAAAAGGCAAAGGACATCATCCCTCCATGAACTCCACGCTTTATAAATCCTGGGCCTTCCTTTAATGGCGGTAAGGGGGCCTCGGTCACTTTGACACAGGGTTCACAAATACTGCTGGGGAAATATCGGTCCTTGTCAGGATTGCCTAGGCTCGAAGGTTGATTTAATGCATTCAATGTCGCATCATTTGCATCACAGTAGAACCGACCTTGCCAATGGCTACAGATCTTGTAGGGCTGACGGATACGATCTTTACTTTCTCGATTGAATCTCGTAATGCATTTCCTAAGTGATTATTTTAGAAATCTATCGTATGAATGGCTGTGTATGAATGAATCTATAAGTAAGAGTCAATTTAATATGAACCTTCTGCTGACTTACAAGTCAAAATCGCCAATAACTCTTGCTGGTGTCCAGATTTTGGTATTATCCTGCAAGGTATAAGCTGGACCCACATCACATGTGATTTTGCTTGTCATGTAATCGGGGTGGTCGACCATATATTCTTGTGTCTTTTTTTCTTTCCAAAGCCAGCATCGGGTTGCATTGTAATCCACTCCGAATTCTTTGAAACAACTTCTTGGTAGACCCTTACCAGATTCGGCTAATATAACCTCAAATTCGGGTGGCAAAGGGTTACATGAGGGAAATATGGGGGATGGGAATCTAGGTTGAACGATGGGTGGGAGCAATCCCGATATTATTTGGAATTTTGACTTGCTGCTGAAATCATACGGCCCGAATTTTTTAACCATCCAAACACGGTAGTCAAAGTCGAATATGATGAGAACCCTGGTTTAAAGTATTTTAAAATGGCTCAAAACTTGTATTCATGCTTGTAAAAGGAAGGAATCATTATGGGCAATCTTACCAAAACTCAACAGCTTTTGCCGAAGAGCATTCACTGTCAGCCCACTTGAAATTCCAATGAAGTTCTTTCTGAGCGCCAACTTCCGCTCTAGCATCCGTAGTTTTGTTGTATTTCTTCCGTTTGTAATGAAACGCACCGACGGTTGGATGCTATATGGGCATAATCCAAAACACTCATTTATAAAGCTCATCAGATCTTTGTTCAATAATAAACAATACTAAATTGGTTGCTACAAATATACCATCATCTCCACATCGGGTCGACTAATGCAGCCAATAACGGTGGAGAAATCGAATTGACAATCGTTGCATTTAAACTCCCCATCAACATCGAATTGACCAAAGGGAAATCCCAGTCCAAATGGCTGATGAACAGCTTGGATCACGAGCCCTTGGACATGGACATCGGATTTGAATTTGAGGTGAATCCTTTGCACATAGTTTCCAATACCGTCCCCAATAACATCGGCAGTCTCGGAGCATTGGATTTTGTTGAATTCTAGCTGCAGGCTCTTGGGTTCCCTAACAGCGACTTTAGTTTTGTCAAACTTATTTTCCTGAAACTCTCGAGTGGATTTTTGAGTGTTTAACAGATAAGGTTTCAGTTGGTTCAGGGGCCATTGGTATAAGGGGTGTTCGCCTTGACCTATGATACACCAGTTTACGAGTCGATATCGATAAACTTGCTGAACTTTTGACCGGTCCAGATCTGGCGGGGGTTGTGTTACTTGGGGTTGGGATTGACAGATTGACGTAATGGCTGACACGGTTAAAAGTAGCTTCAGAATAAGGTCCGCCATATCGTTGCTGCCAAGGCCTTAAACCTTAGTTACGCTTTCTTTCCAAGGTGAAGTAACTACATTTCTTTTTTAATCCTCAAAAATTTGGGACTGGGAATTTAATTGCTAGGAAAAATTAAATTAATCTCCACAGAAACAATTAAAAATATTCAAAAAACACTTTAATTTATGAAAAATAATGTACAGGGAGCTTTAAAAATTTATCCAACAATAAAGGGAAATTAAAATCATTAACTTTTTTAAAAATCGTCGAAGCTTTTTCAGAATGGGCCGACGCTATGCTATAAAATCCTGTCCAAACCGATTGAACAAACCAATATGCTTCGATAATCTTAAGTTTAAGATTTTAATTTCCCTTTACTGTTGGATACATTTAAAAAAATTTAAAGCTCCCTGTACATTATTTTTCATAAATTAAAGTGTTTTTTGAATATTTTTAATTGTTTCTGTGGAGATTAATTTAATTTGACCCTTGGTGACCTTGCATAATCACATCCGAATTGGACTGCATTGCGTTGGCTGCTCGGGCTTGGCTTGTAGAGACGAGTGTCAAAGTGACAAGAAGGATTGTCAACAATACGCCAAAGTTGAGGCAAGAGTTAATCACCTTCATTTTAGAATCTATAAATCCAGGGTTTTAAATTAAAAGAAAGCTATTAAGTTAAAGTTAAGAAATGATTTATAGTTTAAATACCTTTGTGATTAAAGAGAGGGTTGGAAGTTAATTCAAAGTAGTTTTGTTGAGAAGGGTTAGTTAAAATTCCGTGTTGAATAAAGGCCTCGTACTTGTTGCCAGTGTAAAGTAGTGAAGACTAGAAACTCGAATCTCTTGTGATGGCAAAATCAAGTTTGTGGATTCACCTGGGGTTTTTTATACTAGTTGAATAGACAATAACAGATTTCATTGTCTAAGGTTATCTTTAGTAAAGATCTACTAAGGGTCATCCACATTATGTACTCTTTTATTATTTAGAATTTAAAATAAAATGAAAAATTTTAAATAAAAATTGGGTAGGGAAAACTAGTTTGGGTTACCCTGAACGTAGGTGTTAAATGATCCGTAGTCTTTCATTTAATTGAAGGATAATTGAGTGCGTCATCATCAACACTTTTGTATTAATTTTAATGGTTAAATAATAGCTTCCTTAATTAAAATAGCTTGGTCAGGGTTTTATAGAACTTAGGGCAGTGGGTTAAAAAAAAACTTTTGGTGATATGGATATTTATGCTTGTCACTGGAGCTCTCTTAATTGTTTTCCTGCATAGATAAATAAATGAATCCCATGTCAATTTTGTCTCAATAGAGTCTCGGTCATTGTTCAATAATAATTTCAAAAAAACATTGTTTCCAAATGTAAAAATAAAAGCATTTTTTAGGATTGCACACGCATTTTATAAAACCAGGTTTCCCCTTATTATTAAGCATTTGCTGATACTCATCCTGGATAATTAAGGGAAAAGTTATGCGTTGTTTTGGGATCCACGGAATATAATTCAAATCCTCTCATTTCTACATTACGAATAACTGAATAACTTTTGATAAAAAAAATATTTCAAATCAAAATTAAAGTAATAATAATTTTAACATGTGAGATAATTGTATTGAAAACATCCACTTAACAAAGCAAAGCCCAAAATAATACTACTATAACAAACATGATTTTGAGGTCGATATAGTCAATTATTTCCTCTACGCATTGAGTAAGTTTATCTGGAAATAGCAATGCCCCAATTAATACTACTATAACAAACATGATACTTGGGTTGATTTGCTCAAACCTACTTAGGTCGATATAGTCAATTATTTTCTCTAACCATTGAGTAAGCTTATCGGTAAATTTTGTCTGATGTAAACTTTGCGGTTTCGGTTTGCAATAAAGAATGAACTTATCCAACAAATCTCGTATATCTTTGCCAATTTCATCAAAAAGCATGAAATGGATAGACTGGATTATGTTTCCATAATTTCCCACGTACAGTTCGTCACATCCTCGACAGCATTGGGAAACTGAGGGGAGGGAGATTTCATTAGAACTTCTTTCCACCAGCATCGTCTAGAAAGATATTTCAAAACACAAACTAACAATGCAAGCTTTTTGCGTGTCTACTAAATTGTAATATTAATTTGTGACACGTGAAATACAAGAAAAAGAGATATGGGGACAGGATTTTGGGATATGGTTGATAATAACTTGATCTCCTTACCGTCTTCAAATGTGCAGAGCAGTATTTGCACATAGTTAGAAATTCACAATTTCTTACAACTCTGACAATAGCTGATAGTTTCAAGAAACAATTATTTGAACCAACTGCTTTTTCAAAAATCGAAAATTCCTCGAACATTGTTGGGATAGCTTGAAAGTGGATGTCACGCACTACCTTCTTCTCACCATTTCCAAGAGTCAGGGTTTTACGACCATTTAAATCGATTTCAAAAATAACTTCTCTCCAGCAATCCTTGCACTTAAGCATCAATTCAGTCCCCACAAATTTTAACTCTCCCTAAAAAGTGAACAAAAATATCATCATCAAGCTATGAGCAAATTATTTTTGATTTGAAGTATATGTTTAAATTAAGTTCAATTCCAATCCAACTCTGTACAACCCAAAGTTGGGATATGGATTACATTTCTTACGTTTTTCACTACGACTTGACACGAGGAACATTGTAAGCGATTTCTCACCGCCTTGATACACTCCAAAATCTCATCAATAAAGTATTTCAAATCATTAGAGTTAAAGCTGTAAGATGCGAGTTGGGAACTTTTGGAATTTGGGAATTGTCTTATATCCGTCATGTATTTAGAAATTGAAATCATTTGTTCAATTTGTTGGTCCAATGTGCCCACTGAGGACTTGAGCCCGGCTTCGCATTCTGTACACAAAATATTCATTCTATTGATGCTTATAATTTGTTTTAAATTACTTGTCACCTCACCAGCACCATAATCAAAATTATGAGGGGGAGTGTTTGTGGGTAGTAAGCCCTCTGGATTCCATACCCAAAAGAGGTCAGAGCGAATATTTTCCTCAATCTCATCGGTAAACCAGACACACGGATCTTCGCAGTCTGGGCACTTTCGAACAGCTCTCCAACTGTAACAGCCCGTCTCGAGGATCTTCTCAACTCGTTTCACCCTCATCTCTGTCATAAACTTGTTGGAGTGGAAATTTTTAAAACCTCCTTCAACGTGGCGCACTGCAAGTCTATTAAGATCTGCATCACTGATGACCCGTTCGGGAGCCTCGTCCACGATTTTAGCAACGTCGCTTCGCCAGTTGTACAAGGCTCGGAATATTCCCCTCGCTTTTCCAAATAGACGAGTCGGATAATTGCTACTCATGAGTTCATTGGCAGAAAAGTAAACCTTGCCTTGGTAAAGGGCACTACTCCCTACACTTTGGACACAGGAAATTAGAATTTCGTCAAATCTTTCAATTCCACCATCGTTTGTTAACGCTTCGATGCGCATACGATTAAAAACTCGTATTAAATTATTGGTAACGTTTAAAACGTATTTTTTTATGTCGCAATGTATGGGCCGAGTTCGGAAGTCATAATTCGAGTAGTCTTTGTTTAAAGTTGCGAGGTATCCGTCAAGTTTGGAAGGAATGACTCGACCAGTCAGTTTTTTGTCTTCATATTCTAAATAGTCTCTAACGAGATTGTCTAAGGAAATATCCCAACATTTCTTTACCCCATGGGATATTAGTTTGCGGTGCAGGATTTGTGTGTCAACGACCGGCCAGGGGAAAATATTAAAGTCCCTTTGGAGCCACTTAAGGTCATTGAAGGCAGCATGGATTATCTGCACGTGCTCTCCGGACTGGAGGAGCTGCTTGAGGTCCGTTTTGATCTCCTTGTTTAGGCCGAAGGGGTCAATTAGGTAGTTGGCGTTGGGTGTGGAGATTGTGATGATGCAGGTGATGCCAGTGTATGAATATTCGTCATGTTGTTCTAGGTGCATGGCCCACACGGGTTCCGTCTTCAACTCAAGGATCATTTCATCAAATTGTGTGGTGGTGTATACTTGCGTGAGTTTTTCATTGAAAACGTTGGAATGTATGAATTTCAAAGATGTGAAATATGCATGAGAGAATATTTCTGAAGGTTTCCATTTCAATATTTTCTCTTTCAAGGGATGAGATAAGAATTTGAGAGGTTCACGAAAGTTCAAAATCTTTATTGACACGTCCAGGTCTGAGTTTCCCTCTTGGGGTTTATTCACTTGTTCCATTTCTACGGGTTTAAAGAATATTAAAACATGTTGTTATTCTAAGTTTATATTCAGATGCTTTTAAATCATTTTCTTACCTATGAAAAGAAGAACTAAAAGTTAAAATATGAAAGATAAACTTTTTTGAATATAGTGAAATGGATTGTAATGCTTTGATTTTTAAAAATCCCCTCTTTCCAAAAGTAGAAATAAACTTGGCTTTCTATTGGATAGTAGTCTTTCAGTGAGTTGATTGTGTGCATGATTTAGTTCATATCTGCAGCTAACAAACACACAGATTAATATTACCTTGCTTATTGTTTTTTTAATTCTCATACTGAATTTCTTTTCGTGTACAAATTAAATAACATAAATTACATAATTGGCTACAAATGTCCCTTCGTCCGACTTAAACTACTACACTTTCCCTATGGTCCGCCCACATGGTTTTATTCTTTTGACCTATATCCCCCACCTTTGAACTGTTTTCCTATTTTATGCCAAAGGTCATGTGTGCCGAATTGTAGGACTAAACGTTAATCTGATCCATAGTTCGTGCAGACAGAGATACGGACCGACAATAACATTTATATAAGTAAGAAACGAAAAGGCTAAAACGAGTATTCAAGTATTTTTTAGAAAATGTCTTTCACCCATGAAACATAGACCAGGATATTTGGAAAAACTTTTTCTGAGCAGTTTTAGTGTTATATCTTGGGTTGATAGTAATTTATTAAGCAAATTGATTAAAATAAGAGCCAAATCATAATGTTAAATTTTAACACGTGAGACATAGTGGTTGATTGAAAGTGTATGGGTTTTAGTTTGACTTGTTCAATAAAATATTAGATAGTACGATAAACTATCAAAGCACAAATTGCTGCAATAATGCACAGGCCGTAATCTTTGTTTCTGAATGACCAAAGATTTTCTTTTGTTGCAAGCAATTCAAGGGCTTTTTTTCTCATAAACGATGGTTCAGGAACAATGAATTTGTGACGTTGGGAACCTTGGGGTTTCCTTTGGCAATGAAGAATAAATTTATTCAACAAGTCCCACATATCCTTGGCCATCTCATCAAAAAGGATGAAATTGATAGGCTCACTTAGCTTCCCATAGCTTTCCACGTACAGTTCCTCACATCCCCGACAACATTGGGAAACGAAGGGGGCGGACCTTCCATTAAAACTTGTTTCCACCAGCATGGTCTGCAAAATTTTAAAAACAAAGATTTTTTTAAATTCAAAATATTCACCTTATTTAAGGGCTTTAATCATCTTGGAAGAATGGGAAATCTGAAAAACCTGCAAGTATACAAAAAGCTGGACCTTATAATAAAATATTCCGATTTAAAATCCACAGCTTGGCTTTTCTTTGCTTGTAAGAAACTGAGAGTTTAAATATGAAAAGCACTTGGCCAAATCTATTTCTAAATAATTCTGTATTAAAAAAACATTTTCATTTTCAGACACAGATTTCAATTGTAAATGCAATTCTAAATAAGTAACACGTGGGACTAAAGAAAAATAGGATGGGGTCACGATTTTGCATTAAATGGTTTATAATTTATTGAACTACTTACCGTTTCCAAATGTCCAAAGCAGTATTTGCACATAGTTAGAAGTTCACAATCTCGGAGAAGTCTGACGATGGCCGATAGTGACGATAAACAATTATTTAAACTTGCTGCTCTTTCAAATATCGAAAATTCCTCCAGCATTGTTGGTATAGCTTGGAAGTGTAGTTCCCGAACTACTTCATTCCAGGAATATAAATCCGTTTTGCAAAAATGGCACTTTAGTATCAACTCTTTCTTCACCAAAACCAACTGTCCCTGAAACGAATTTTAAAAAAAAGACATCATCAATTCATTATGGAAGAACATACAATTTTACAATTTTGAACAATTAAAATTATCTCGAAATTGAGTTCAATTTTAATCGGACTGTCAATCGCAAAGCTGGAGTTTGAAATAGATCTAAAAATGCAAATGATTTCAGAATTTTTTACATTTTCCATCATATGTTGACACATGGAACATCTTAAGCGATTTCTCACAACTCCAATCCACTTTTTAATCTCCCAAATAAAGTATTTCAAATCCTTAGACTCAATGATGTAAGTTCCGAGTTGACAACTTTTGGAAAATGGGAATTGGTTCCTATCCATAACGAATTTGGACATATAAATCATATCTTGTTGGGTGAAGTCGGTTGGATACTTGAGCCTTGTTCCGCTTTCTAATCACAACACATAATCTATAAATTATATTGATACTATAGATTTTTAAAAATTATAAATCACCTCACCATAAGAAATATTAGGAGGAAGACGAGGGGTAAGTACTGGATTCCAATCGCAAATGAGGTCAAAGTGGTTATTCTCCTCCATCTCATCTGTAAAGCTAAGACAGTGATCTTCACAATCTGGGCACTTCCGAACAGCTTTCAACTCATAACAACCCGTCTGGACGATCTCCTGAAGTCGGTCCAATCTATTCCTTGTGATCTACTTGTTGCGACTTATAAGATGTAACATATATTTAAGCTTTTCTCCCTTATGCCACCTTGCAAGTCCCAGAAGAACTGAACTACAAAGGACCCTTTCGGGATTCTCGTCCACGATTTTAGCAACGTCGCTTCGCCAGTTGTACAAAGCTCGAAAAATTGTCTCCTCTTGTGCAGTTAGACGAGCCTTGAAAATGTCCATGAGATAGTGAGGAGAATGGTAGACCTTGCCTTTGTAAAAGGCTTTGTTGCACAGAGTTTGGACTGCGGAAATTAGAGATGAGTAGAACGATGAAGTTCCTCCAGAGCTTTTTACCGATTCCATGCGCATACAATTCAAAATCGGTATTAAATAAATTGTATCATTTAGAACATAGTTTTTGATGACCTCAAGTATAGGCCGGGTTCGGAAGTCATATCTCGAGTAATCAGTCTTGTTTGCCATGCAGGCATGATTTTTTATATAGTAGCTAACGAGATTGACCAAGGAAATATTTTGAAAGGGAATGTTGGGAAGGGATTTTAGATTGCGTAACAAGATTTGGGTGTCAATGACGGGCCAGGGGAAAATATTAAAGTCCCTTTGGAGCCACTTTAGGTCATTGAAGGCAGCATGTATTATCGTCACGTGCTCTCCGGACTCGAGCAGCTGCTTGAGGTCGGTTTTGATCTCCTTGTTTAGGCCGAAGGGGTCAATTAGGTAGTTGGCGTTGGGTGTGGAGATTGTGATGATGCAGGTGATGCCGGCGTATGAATATTCGTCATGGTGTTCTAGGTCCATGGCCCACAAGGGTTCCATCTTCAGGTCAAGGATCATTTCGTCAAATTGTGCGGGGGTGTATACTTCCGTGAGGTTTTTCGGCAAGTTCAAAGCGCAATGTGATTTGAAATTTGGTTGAGGGAATAGCCCTGAGGGACTCCATTTCAGTATTTCATCTTTAAAGGGATGAGATGAGAAGGTGAGAGGTTCACAAAAGTTCAAAATCTTTATCGACACGTCAAGGTTGGGGTTTCCCACTTGGGGTTTAATTACTTGGGTCATTTCTTATTCTAAGAGTTTAAAAGAATATTAAAACACTATTAAGTTTAAAATAATATTTATTAGGGTTTTTAAATCATCTTCTTACCTTTGTAAATTAGTTATGAGTTGGATTGTTTTGATTTATTAGGATGTAAACAATATGATAGAATAGAATGTGGTGCTTTGATTTTTAAACAATCCCCTGTTTCCAAAGGTAGAACTAAACTTGGCTTTCTATTGGATATCAGTTTTTATTCTTACATCTACGGGTTGACACTGTTGAGAGTGAGACTTTGATAAAGAGTTGACATCTCACACCTCAATCTCCTCATATCTCATATTTATACT
This sequence comes from Agrenia bidenticulata, assembly GCA_034694785.1. Lineage (NCBI taxonomy): Eukaryota > Metazoa > Arthropoda > Collembola > Entomobryomorpha > Isotomidae > Agrenia > Agrenia bidenticulata. The sequence continues at coordinate 7,251 of JAQFYM010001237.1, read as the reverse complement.
CACGTTAACCAAGATTCAAATTATATTCCTCTTTTCTAATTCTCGTACTTAAATTTAATAATAAATTGGTGTAAAATGTCCGTCCGTCCCATTAAAACTACTCCTACACTTTACGACCCACGTCATAACTCAATAGCTCATTATTCTCCCCTAACTTTCCAAGTCAAATACTAACAAGAAAACTCAACCTTTGAACTCAAAAAAGAGTTATAATTTCTGTAACCCTTGAAAAATGGACGAGGATATTTTGTCCCGATTCGGACCTCTGATTTACTAGTTAAAACAAATATTTGAACACTTATTTATTAGGATCTAAATAGATTAATTAGCTACTGATAGATAACTGCATTGAGACCAGGAACTCGGGAACTCTTTGACATAAAGTCCATAAATAAGAATCCCCTCTGGTCCCCCAGTCCGTGGTACTTAAGCTCATCCTGGACATAAAAGCGGGACACTCGCGGCTCATTAGGCTCCAAACGGGAGTTTCGGTCCCGGACTATTTCATCCGGCTCTTGACCCCTGGACCAAATAACTAGCATCTCTCCCTTGTCCAGGGAATGATCCGGGGTGTCTGTAGCCCTTAACTTTCGGCGGAATATCAGCGTCGTCACTCCATTACTTTCCCAACCGGTAGCGGCTGTGATGTCGTCCCGGCCGCCCCATCTCGAGTCTAGTTGGGGGGTGTGTCGTCCGCGGGCGTAGTAGTCCCGGATTCTACTTACGCCCCCTTTGGCCGCCCCAATTATTATGTCCGTGCAGTCCATGGCTGAGTACACGTCTTGAGCTGCCCACTGACATTTTCAAAAATCATTGAATTTCGGTTTTATTTGGCATTACGAATAATTTGTTGGAACTTACTTGGGATCCGACAGGCTGTGGGGCCCTTGTGTCAAACTGTCTTCGATTTTTTTGACCCGTGCTGATTCTAAAAGATTTTTAATTCTGTATTACATGAAAGTAAATTAAATATAATGTGGGTTTAGATTGAAATGAATTATTTACGAATTGGAAGTCTCAATTAAAGCGTCGGAGACGAAGGGCCAGCTTTTGCAGATGGGTCCTAAGCTAATCGGTTTCCAGCCCACCCCGGCATAAGAAGTGCCGTTGACAAGTAGAACCATCTCAATCTCCTTGTTATTCCTTGAATTCCCGGCCACTAACTAAATTAAATAACCCAGGTAGTTAAGTAAATCAGCGTTAAATATATGAAACCCTAGTGGATATTTTACCTTGTAGTACAAAAGCATCCGCTCGGAAAGAACCTGAAGAGCATGACCTGTCAAGTTCAATGAATGGGTCGGTCTCGGCAACTCAACCGAATTTCGAAGTGAGCAGCTCTCCCCGTGATACCCGGGTTGGCAGAAGCATTGTCTTCTTGGTAGATTTGTGCCGCCCATGTAGAGGCATTTGCCCCTTGACCCTCCGCCGCATTGGGCGTCCGTTCCGCATTCGTCCTTGAACTGGCAGATTCGACCCCAATACCCTGGGGGGAAATTTTTTGTATGAAGAGTTTGACATTTGAACCTTTTAAAATAGTAACGAACCTTCATTGCATTTACACTTGTCTCCAAAAGGTTGACCTCGATTGTAGCAACTCTCCTTGTACTGACTAGGGTCAACAATGTCAACATCGGCACAGGACCAGAAGGCAAAATCAGGGTTGAAGGCCTTGACCTGTCGCAGGAGCCTTATTGTACAATCTCGACAGATGAAACCCTGAGGAAGGTTGATTTTCTGCCACTGAGCTCTAAATTGAATTGAACATTTAATTTTAAGTTTTGAAAAGGTCAATTGTCTTGTTGATGAGGTCAATCTTTTAAGTCTCACGTGGAATTTCCCTGGACGAAGCCGTCAGGGGAGTTCGTGGAGGTCAGATCTCGGATCACTTTCTCACGACTGTCAAGCAACTCGATTTTGATTCCGCCCTGTACGGTTTTAATTATTAATTAATAATTTACTAATTATTAGTTAAATTTAAAATAAAGTTTAGTTACCTTGTGGCTATACCCCAACTGCCAGTTTACATTAAAGGAGGACCCGGCTACTAAAGTTGTCCTTGTGGAACCTGGAGTGAATTAGTTAACCCTTTAATTAAACTTAATTGGACATTTAAAATTCTGTTAACTAAGTAATTCATCTGTTAACTTTAGTTGAAAATTTGAGGGAACCTTTTGGCATTCCACAGGGTGCCTTAGTCCAGAAATTGTTGAGGAAATCCAAGTCCAGTTTGCGAGCCGGTGGGAAGGTAAGGGTGACATGACCTTCGACACGTCCTCCTAATTGCAACATCAATCCAGGTAGCAACAATTGAACCCACCACATTACTATGAATATATAACAATCCGTTTAAATGCTTGTAAGGAGCTTTGGATGTTGTCGTCGAAATTGGTAGATAAAGACTGAGGGGATTGAAGGAAGGACCGTGGGACTTAATCCAACTCTAAAGACTAGAACCTCAAGGTCTCTCCATTGTTGACTCGTCATGATTGTAGTCAACAATGAAGACCAACTTGTAGGATATTCAACTTAGTTAAACTTAACTGACGGTGTCTATGCAAATTATTTAAATTTTTGGCGTGGTTCTCAGTTCTTTGCTTGAGGTTATGTTATTAAATCTAGCTCTTGTCAAACCCAAATTTTTTTAGCATCATAAAAATCTACACCTTCTCACTTTTTTTACACTTTTATTAAAATTTATGATTTTTTGGAATTTTTTATAGCTATCTAATCTATAATTGTATTTTAATGTCCGCTTGTCTGTCTGTGTGTGTTTGACTACTCAATAACAATTTGAGCGATTTCTTTGAAAGGTGAATATTTGGGGAGTGATTAATTATTAGCCTGTCAGAAAAATTCACCCTTGACCTTAAAAATGTATTAGAATTTTGTTAGCTCCATTCGGGCCTGTGATTTACTTAGTATTTTCTAAAATGATATGTAAATTATATTCAATTAGAGTTTCTATTGCTCTATCCTAAATTTTTTTTTGTGTGGGGTTTTAATTTTTAATTTTCTTGCTGCGGTTGTTTTGGTAAAAGGTAATTCTAAAAATACATAAAGTTAAAGTTAGGTAAATAGTTGTTAGTGTTGTAAGGATATTTAAATGGATTTCTCAAGATCAGTATCTACATGAGTCCAAAAACCTCTCACTTTTTTGTTCATTTTACATTCAGGCCATTCATATACTAAAATGTCCTTAGTCAAACGATTTTCAAATAAGATATACACTTTTTATCCTAACATGTACAAATTTTCTTGAGTCTTAAAATCTTAATAGCTTCTTAAATGGTTCGTGATGAATCGGGGGACACACGTTCCTCACTATCTCTCCCATCTACACAATCCATGTTCACAATTTCAACCCTTTTAAGAGTTCTAAATAGATTTTTTTGAAATTAATTTTTAAAGACGGACAGACAGCTAGAAAATTTCAAAAAACGTCCAGTTGTTTATTGAGTATCAATAGAGGTTAAAAAAAAAAAAAGGGATTTTGTTTTAGATGAGGTAATTGATAATTAGTTGACTACATTTGTCCACCACGACGGACAATCATTGAAAGTCTTAGAAAGGGAAGTAAGTTGAACTCATGGATTTACTCAATCTGTAAAAGTGCTGATAAATGATGAAGGACAAGGAAATGTCCGAAGGCATTTTAATGCACGACTCTTCAGTTATCATTAAAACATGAGAATCCATCTCAAATATTAACTTGTCAGCATTGAGGAAGCGGAACTAATTCATTCTCCTCCGGGCTCTTCTATACGAATTATAGGCGTCTACAAGCCCGTTAGTGGGCCACTATTGATTTAAAACTTTGTAGATGCCAATCGTAATTTATTTCAATTGTAGCATAATTAAACATCTTTGGTCTTCTTAGTCATTTGTATGAAAGGAGCTACTGAGATTTAAAATCGTTGGAGCAGTTATGGAAGAGAAGTTAATGAACAAACCTACAGACATTTGAATGGAACTATTGAGTAGATTTTAAAATGGCTTACCTACAGTTAAATTCAAGTTCATTTGTAATTTCTCACATTTTGTAGTTGAAACTTTTGAGATGAACTCATTAAAAAAAATAAGAAACAGTTTGTCTATGTTTTGGGAAATCAACTCCAAGTTCGTTGATGGTAACAAATTGTTCGTGAAAGGTTTGGTGGAGACTATTCTGCAAATCATTCCCACACCATCTTATCAAATAATCATCACCATTGACCAACTACACGACGAACCTTCAGATTTAATTATAATTAACTCTCATAGAGTCGAGACAATTAATCTCAATTAAACCCCCCACTGAGAATCCAACCCTTAAACCTCATCGTCACTCTAACCACCCAAGTCACCAGCTGTGCTAGTCCTCCCTAATCATTTGCTCAAATGAACTCTTAATTATAATTATATTTAATCATACCATTTATCCATTTATTTAACTCTTTTTATTCTCAATTAAAAACACTTGCACATTCCTTTAAAAAGTGAGCTAACTAAAAGCTCCGCTAGCATATTCATTCCTCACAGCCGTAAAGTCAATGTAGACGAGTCCCCTTTGAGGTCCCAGGCCGTGGTACTTGTACTCGTCCGCCGTATAGAAATCCGACACTATCGAATTCCCCGGTTCAAGCTGATGATGAGGAGAGGTCACGGCCTCCCCGGGTTCTTGACCTCTCGCCCAGATCACAAGCATGTTCCCCCGAATCGGATGATCCGGTCCATCTGTGGAGTCCATTCGTCTTCGGAACACAAGAGTCGTCACTCCGTCCTGCTCCCACCCCGTGGCCCCTATGAGGTCATCCCTCCCACCCCAGAGGTCGTCAAGCAAGGGGGTGTGCCTTCCTCGAGCGTACGCGTCTCGGATTCTGTGATAGCTCCCTCGGGCTGAGCCCATTACTATGTCACTGCAGTCCATCGGGGTGAAGGGGTCTTGGGCTGCCCACTGAAATTTTTACAAGGGACGCGTTGTAATTTTAGTTATTGAGGGTCACCAGAGGGTCAAAAGTTGGGCTTTATAATTACCTCAGACGGTGTGATTGTCGGTTCTTGAGAATTGTCGGGGCCTGAAGGAGCTGGCCCTGAAGGACCGGGCCCTGAGGACGTCACCTCCTGAACTGGAGTATTGTGCTGAGAATGTTGACTGTCCCGAGGTTCCTGAGAAGTGGAGCCCCCTTGGGATTTTGAATGTGAGTGAGTGACAGAAACGACCTCAACTTGAGGCTCCTTGTCGAAATTGGACACAATCTTGGCGTTGGTTGTGTCTGAGGAGGAGGAGGCCTTCCGGGCTACAGGAAGGGTATGTCCGTAGTCGGTCTGGTCTACGGCTTTTGTTATCGTGCTGGATAAAGAGTTAAAAGGTCAAGGGTGAAAATATCTAGTGGAAATAATTAGAATTAATTCTTACAAAGTGGAGCTGCGTTTATGAACTTTTCTGGCTTGAGGTGGATTGTCGGTAAAAAGCGCATCTGGATAAAAGGGCCAGCTTTTGCAGATGGGCCCCAGAGCGGAAGGCCTCCACCCGATCCCTCCGTATGAAGTCCCGTTGATTCTCAGTACGAATTCTATCTCATCTCGAGACTGACTAGATCCAAGTAATACCTAAAATACATTAGCAATTAATTTAACTCTTAATTATCTTCAATAGTTAAATGTATTTTTTAAATGTACTTTAAAGAACATGTTGACTCTGTCTTCCAATTTGACTTTGACGTGTTTGCGTAAATCCAAGGAGTTCTCCGATTTGGGGATGGAGGTTGGATTTTGGAGGTTGCAGTTGGTGCCAAAGTAGTTGGAGGAGCAGAAGCATTGCTTCCTGGGAAGGGCACTCCCCCCGAGGTAAATGCATTTACCCTCTCCACTGCAATCTGAATCCGTGTCACATTCCTCCTAGTTTTTTTAATTTAAAAAAAATCAACTCATTGTTTAATATTCTGGAATATTCTAGCAATCAGTATTCAATAGGGAGGTTGTGCTAAAGTGATTTCTGGCTTCTGATTATGACTTTAGCAATTGTTTTACAGTCACAATCAGAATTTAATAAAAATCACTGTAGCACAACCTCCTTAATATGAATTTAATGTGAGGTACATGAAAGACTTACTTGATATTGACATCTGTCGCCCCAGTATCCTACAAAAATCGATTAAATTACAATTTTTAATTACAATTTAATAATAATAAATTAATTATTTTGTAAGTCACTAGGATATTTAAAATGTAGGATTGAAATGTTTTTACGAGAATAGCAAGTGCATTTTCCCCCGTTGGAAAAGCCATGACTAGAGCAAGTCTCTAAATAATCTTCCTTGTTGACAATGTCCACATCTGCACAGGAAATGAATTGGAAGTTGGGGGCAAACTCTGGAACTTGTCGAAGCAGTCGAATTGTGCACCCTTCACAGGGGCTTGTCGGCAAATTTATTATGTGCCACTGGGCTCTGGAATTTCAAAATTTATTTTTAAAATCATTGATACCATATAAGGGCATAAGAGTGAACTTTCTTAGATTGTCTCAATTGAAAGGACAGATTTATGCCCATTGGAATATTTTAAGGGGCTAATTAGTATTTTAATTTTAAAATTAGCCCAATTCCAAGTTTTATGTTTAATTAAAATTCGAGGATTTTTTAAGGGGAAACTTGTTGATTGCTAATTAAGGGGTTAGGTATTATAAATGATAAATATTCATACGTTGTCTTTGCTTGGTAGAACTCATTCTCGTTATTAGGTGTCAAATCTCTCAGTCTATTTTCCCTCGAGTCCAATAGTTCAATTCGATATCCTCCCTACAATTTTAAATACAGTTTAAATATTTTTTAACACTAAAAGTGAATGGAAATCAATTAATATACTGTATACTACAAAGCTCTATCGTTTAATAAGAAAGAGTAGATTACAGGCCCGAACCAGGCCAAAATATCAAAACGCTTTAATATGGGCTTTATACAAATACTTAACTAAAAAAAAATGTGGTCATTTTTATCGTTTTTAGAGTTTAAAGATCAAAAGTTAAGTTTTTCCTTTGAGGTTAGCCAGTTTGCGCTATAGTAATTTTTGGCATCTGATTGTGACTACGAATCTTAAGAGCATTATTGCTAGCACAGACACAAGCCTAAAATCACTACAGCACAACTCGGTAGTCGCTATGGAGTTTTTAAATGGATCGAGTAGTGTAGGAGGTACTGTACGAATCTTAAAGAGTATTGTAAGCCAAAAATCATTGTATCGCCAACTCGCTATTGAGTTTTTAAACGGATC
>JAQFYM010001236.1:0-36836 GCA_034694785.1 Agrenia bidenticulata | reverse complement strand
TTAATAAAAAAATTCGCAATTAATCACTGGAAACGCTCCTTTTTTGTGGCCCGACTGGGTCACCACTCTGCTAGTTTTAATATAATATTTAGGTTTTGGCTTGTTAGTTCCTAATGGTCAAAGAATGGAACTTTTTTCGAAGGATAAATAAACGGATCCCGACTCGTTGCAAAATTAGGATGACGATAAAAAAAATTTGCGATGAACTAACATGCGATGAATTGATTCTGGGATGAATTAGTCGCGACGAATCGATTGAGATGAGTTGCTGGCATAAAAAAAAACAGCATTGCTTTGATAGCGGTGCTTCAATATTCCGACCAGTTGATGTCTCAGAAGTTATGAAATGTCATGTTGAGAGATTAAAGAGATTTAAAACCACGTTCCAAGTTGCAATTGGGCATGCACGGGTACAAAAATGAGAAATTATGGACAAGGGCATGATAATGTTTCGAAAATTCATGATTAGCAGCATCAAATTTCTGTATTAGTCCTAAGCATACGAAATTACATCAAATAGACAGAATACCTTAGATTATAGCAATAATAAAAGCCATATGATTATTCCAACAATAAATTATCCAATTTAAACATTATTTTAATTACTGGTTCTCTGAATCAAGATAAATTTCAACACTTTACTAATTCCCAAAAAATAAACAAAATACTAACAAACTCTTTCGCGTGTGTATTTAATTACCATCTTCGGTAAGGCAAAAACTTTCCACTCATGATAAGTTTTACTCGATCCCCTTGAGGGTCTTCTTGTTTCTGAACCTCCATTTCAAAATCAATAGCACTCATGATTCCATCTCCAAACTTTTCCTGGATTAGCTCTTTAATTGCTAGACCATACACAAGATTGATCTCATTGAGACGTGAAAGGCAAGGATCGGTCTGAAGAATTGATGCTGAGTTTTGAGCTTTAATCGGAGGCTCCATCAACAGCTTCATGGTAGTACCATCTTCAATTTCCAAGAATTTGATTAGCTTTAGGGCTGATAGTTCATCCATGGAGTTTTCACCCAAGCAGCATGAGGTTACCTGATCAGTAATTTAATTATTGACAGCTCAATTTTGTAATCTAATGACCAATCTAGTTCCAATTTCCAATATAATCTAATTCAGAAAACTGTGTTTTACCCAAACTGGAGATCGACCAATGGCCGCAGCGATTTCTTCCCATGTCTTATTTTTATTTTTCTTCGCATCTAGAACTACTTCTATGCAAGCTTGCCGTCGGCAAATTAACAGGTTACTTGAAGCATTCGTTGCCATTATTAAACTCTAAGCAAATTTGTGCTTGAAAGTGACAAAATCCGAAAGGCCAGAAAACTCAGTCGTCATCAAAATTAAATTTCAAGGACATTGCAAAGTCTTCCTTGGAAACTCAATATTCAGTCGTAGAAAATGTCTATGTAAATCCATTATCTATTAATTTCCCACCACTGCCAGCAAATACTAATTTTCTACACTAGCGCTAGCAACTATGCCGATCATATAAACGGCTCCTTTCATCCATAGTTTATTTTTATCTGGTCCATGTAAATCTTTTCTCATGATTTCAATCCCCTTAACATACTGAACGAAAATCCGCCCCGAATTATATAGATGGACTTATGATATACTGATGTACCATTTTACCTATGACTGCAAGTTAATTCTGAGTATGTCATTCATAATAATGGCATACAATACGCATCCATCCCAAAGATTAGTTTTTTAAGATTAACACGAAAACCACAGAGACTATCAGCGAGTACAAAAATTCTATAAAATTCTACATACTATGAGAATGAAACGTGCAACTTCGTACATGAAACTTCGCTGCGTTGTGCAACTCTATGAAAAATATGGCCCTCTCTAACTTTTGAAGTTTTCCAGATTAATCCGAAATTCAAAATAAAGCGTTTTATATGAAACAATAAACAATGTCTATTTTTTAGTCGAATTCCGGTAGTGAATATTTCTACACAAAGTATACAACAATCAATTTGATCGATTAAATTGATAAAATATTTATCAATTCATCTTGATGCTCAAAATATGTAGTCCCTGTATTATAAACGAAGAATCAATATTTTAAGTTTTGATGCATTTAGCAGTTCGTTGATTTTTATTTTCATGATTTTTACTTAGACTTGATTTGGTGCAAACCTTGAGCTTGCTCATTTCATTTTCTCAATAAATATGATAGTACAATTGGAATAAAATCTCAATTAGTTTCAATTAAAATGTTCTCTTTGATGTCGCTTTCATGAGTAAGGAAACAACAGCATCAGTTTCAAAGTTAGACTGAACTCTGTATGTTTTTCAAAGCAAATATCTGTTAAACAGTTGGTTTCTGTGCATGTCAAAATTTCAATCTCAAGAAATTGCATTTACTTTAATTGATTAGAATGTTGAACATGCATTTTTTTCAGTCAATACTATTTTATTTTCTATAAAATATCGTCACCAGGTTCGTACAGTTCTTCCTCTATTATTGTACAAGTAGATGCCACAGGGGTTTCCCTTTCGTCTAGGAGAGATAAGACGCATTTATACACACAAATGTATTGTTGCTCTGTTTGTACCATCCATACCTTAGGACAAAATAAATCATTAAGTGAACAAATTCCATTGTAAAGGACCAATGTCATTTCATATATATAGATGGTATGAAATGCTGAAGTGCGTAGTATTTTACCCTTTCTCTTCTCATCGTATAAACGATTCCGAAGACATCAACAGCATTGAGAAATTGGATCTGCTGCATAGCAATATCAACAGCAATCAATGTTCCAGACCGGCCCACCCCAGCACTACAGTGAACGATGATCGGAGGCGCTTTCCTCTCATCGGTAATGGTTCTTGAAGGGTACGGTGTGAATTCTCTTATTGTTCGCACGAAGCGAATTAATGCTTCAACAGGATCAACAGCTCCAAAATCAGGCCAACTGAGGAATTGAAAATGTTTGATAATCCTACTACCCTCGTCCTGTATGGTAGGGTCAATCAATAGTGTTGGTGGGGATGAAGATAAATGAATTACAATTTACAATCCCTTCTTAAATTACCTTTCGTTGAATACGGATATCTGAGATAATCCATTGGTGCGATGAGAAGCTTTCAGTAGTTTCTCGTAAAACCTCGACCTCTATGTCCCCATATTGCTCGACCATTGAGCCGATTGGCCAATATCGGTAGCATTTTTCTCGATCTACGATTGTTGAATTGAAGTCAACGAAATGTTAGCTTTCCTTATTGTGAAACATTATAACTTATGACTGATTGAGTTACTTTCAAACCTTTGTCGAGACACTTGGTTAACATTGCAATAGACTTTGTATCCGACTCCCAGCACATTCTCCAGAAGTCATCAACTGTCGACTTCAAAGGACCTTGAGTCGCTATGAATTCTTGACTAGAATGAAATCCCTTAGAATAATTATAATGAATTAGTACTTCTACCTCAGAACCCTTTGTCGTTTGCTTGATTGCATGACTTAATGACTGAATAGTTGCAAGGGATTTATTTATTATGTCATACTTACGGATATGTAGTTTGCGTTGATATAATCATTTCCTTCCTCCTCTTCTCTCAATTTTAGTTTTACTCTAGTGTGATCGTAGGGTAGAATATTTGCGAACCTATTTTTCAACCTATTAGCAGAATCATCGGCAGCAGTACAAGGGAAAGGGTCCTTAAGTTTCAATTTGTAAAATTCATCAGATAGCTTGCAGTACGAGTCCGAAGATATCCGCAGAAAATGGTCACGAAAACCTTGTAATTTCAGACTATGTCTGAAATCAATTGAACGTATGTAGTTTGTAAATAAGACTTCCATATATTAGGAAACCAGAGGGATTGAGTGTTAAAATTTAACTTTTGACTCTTTTAAAGCAAAATACTCACGAAGTTTCCACAGTTGATTCAGTTGTTGAAATGACGCTTTTTCTTAGGATTTGCGTGGTTGGCTTAGCTTTCTCTCCGAATAGATAGTGAGCCGTCCGCTTGATGAATCCAAGACAAGTTATAAGAATAGTTATCGATAACACAGGTAGTCCTAAAACCACTAACACCGTTGACTCAGACCATTGTACACTATTTGGATTTTGATGAGGGTTTAATGTTTTATACATGACGTCTTCTACCCTGTTTGGTGGCAAATACATTGTGTACCTTTACTCATAGGGTTTGATAATTTCGACTGTCTTCACAGTTTTTAAAGCACTGTTCCCTAGTTCGTCTCATGGTTTAATTTAAAATCAAATTTTAACAGTCCCTATCATTTCTTATGGAAGCCTTTCGTTTAAAAAACATTCTAATAAATAAAAACCAATTAATCAACTTATCCAGCAAATAAACAACCAAAATAAAATAGCTGAAAGGTTTGAATTGATTCAATGAGCTATTTCGTGCATAATTTTGCTAACATTAATCAACAAGGTTAAATTTGTTTCGTTGAAGTGGCCATGGGATTTTTAATTACGATCCAAGGCAATATATAATAAAACATATTCATGTTAACAGTATATATTAGCTGTTATCAACCTATTAGCTGTTATTAGCTGTTAGATAACAAATATTCAGAGAATCAATCCCTTATTAACACTCATTAACACTGTACGTTTCATTGAATCAGAGGGGAATCTGGCTTATCGATTGCGCAATTTATCATATATGATATGAATATGATATGAATATATGATATTACACAAGTGCAGGGTTCAGGGCGGAGACATTCTTTGTAGTAGTTTGTAGCACTAGCAAGTAGTATGAAAATAATAATTTTTGTTGAATATTGCAAACGGTTGGGATCAAATACCCTATTATTCATCTTTAAGTTATCCAGTTGATTATATTCATCAATGTTTTATAATTTAAAGCTGATGAGTACAAAATTCCCTTAAGTAAAAAGTAAAATCATTTCACGTCAATTATTTGTCATATCTATCTATTCTACAAAAGACTAATGTTTTCAACATATGCTGCCATTTCTTCTTCCATTTCCTCGTCCTCGACAGCTTTAGCAGCTACTTCTAACTCACATAAATCAAGATCTACATCTTCTTTTTCGATTTCTTGGACAGCCTGGAAAATTATACAGATATTAATTACATTGCTGCTAATTTCGACATTTATAAATAAGAATCTAAAATTAAAAACTACTAATTAATATTATTCACCTTATTCAGAGCTGTGGTAATGGTGCCAAGATTGGATTGCGGCATAGTCTGGACCCAAACACAATAATCGTTTATGTATAGCTGATTTTGAAGGTAGTAAGGTTCTTTCTTATTAAACATGTCGAGGACGTCCAGCAGGCAGATCAAAATACCAACCTGACCTTATTAATCGGTCGAAAAGAAAAATGAATCAATTGATTTGAAGTAGCTGAAACTTTAGATTCAATAATACTTAAATACCTGATTTGAGTACTTTCAATACGTCTTTGAATACTTTTTTTGAAATATCCCAGTTTCGGTATAGTGGGTAACATAAAGACCGACGCATGCAAGACCGTACGACCTCATTAACTGAATCAAAGACCTAAGTACAATTTAATCGTTAGCAAAGCGTAGATGTAAATAATATATATATATGCATAAATGTAACTGTATTACGCCTTGATCGTTACAAGACAAGATTTTCAATAATTTGGCACTTGCGGCTTAAAGAAATTGGTAAGACTAACCTGAAACCAAGATAGTGTAGCACTTATGCGAGAGATGTTCCAAGGAGACTCCACTGTAGGAGACCCCTCACTTGTCCTCCAGTCGTAGCAATATGCGAATAATATGTCAATAAGTCCAAGATGGACCCTTTTCTGCCAACGTTTATCCATAAGGAACTCACGGTTGCCCAAATCTTTCAACTGATCCAGATTTTTGTTCGTGAGCTTTTTCAGCGAAGAAGTACTGAATTTGAACTCGAGCAATCGAGGCACATCATCTCCCATCAAAAGATCAGACAGATAATGATCATCAGAAAATCTCTCCTGTTCTGTTTCTTGTTTCATTTTCAGTCTCTCCAGAGGAGCGAGAGTATCTGGATTTTTTATTTCTGCAACTTCTCCAAGTTCTACCTGCATCGGAACATCAATATTTGTTCATTGCTACGATGAATCGGTACATGACATCACATTAGTCCCGAATCTCTACTACTCTTTTAAAAAGGCGCCTGAAAATTACTTACTTCATACTTTTGCCCAAGCCCCCCATGATTGTTCCCAAACCCGTACTTATATTGATGAAGTAAGCTTTCGTGTGGCATTTCCTCCTCGACGGTTTGCTCCACGGACCATTCTTCCTCATCCATTTCGGCAGGATTATTCAAGTCATTGACTGCGCTCGAGTTACCAGGTTCGTCTATGATGCAAATTATAATCAGAATACAATCAAGTATTCAAGCAATGTTCAGCTTGGCTAGTCTCTTTTTACATTCAATGTTAACTTCAAATTAGAGATGAAAAAGAGTGTAAATTGTATCTGACGCACCTTCAATGACTTCAATCAAAGGCTTTGTTCGTTTCTTACTGGCTTTAGGTTGAAGAAAGGAAGTGAGCATATTTAAATTAGGGAATATCTCCCCTGGAGTCGCTTTATCCAATCTTATAACAAACTTAGATTCATCTGCATCATACTTGGCAGAGCTACTATCTGTTTCCTCCACCTTGCCAGGCAGACTGAGGCTAGGGGAATAAAGTACACCAAAGATTTAAGTAATCTAATTCAAGCAATTATTTTTTTAATTACAAAGAAACGATATTCTCCTTACCGGAGATAGTAAGGAGCAGAGTAAAATCGAACATCATCCTCGTGTACATGAATCTCCGTCTCCTTCACATTAGTGTATGGTGCAAAGATAGTAATGATAAGCTGGTTCTCGTCCTGATCGAGTGAGAATCTTGGAGTTATCATTTTGTGTGTGTTTAGAGAATTAGATAAATATTAAATTAGAACAGTTATAGATTTTTAAATTGTTGTTTATTTACTATCTACACCTTCACTCGTGCAGTGGGGTTTTTTAAGAAGGATCTAAAACCTCATGGAACATATCTGACATCAGTTTGGCGTAGCTAGCCGAAAAGGCGGCGGCTGCCTGAATCTGAAGTTATTCGACAGAGCATATTCACGAATGACCGAATGACCCGACGGGTACAGGGCATATTCACGATTTAAAGGACCCGACAGGTCAAATCAGCCCTTCAAATGCCTATAAAACTTTCGACAATGCATAACCCTTCCCCAAAGGGCATATCCATGCGGTCATTGCGGTCATTGTATGAACAGAAATCTGGGTCCATGCTGGGCTGTTTTCGTAGAGGAGAGAGAAGACCCCATGCAAGTTCATTTAAGTTTTTTTGGGGACGTACCCTTTCCTACCACCCAAGTAATCCAACATCCAACCCTCTTATCAATCCATTAATTATATACCAGACGCCAGACGGTAAATTATAAAAAATAAACGTAAGTATGAACCTCGCCTTGATGATTTTCAAGATCGGAAAGATAGACGTAGGTCGTCTTCGAATTGGAATCCATTCTGGAAAGCTACATCTGTTTCCTTAAACCGTTGTCCTAACACTCCTAGTCCTAACGGTTTGTCAAATGTTATTGTTATGCTCTAATTGAAACTGAAAGCGTTAATTTGGGTTAGTCAGGTCATTGAAAGTGTCTTCTCAGAACGTTCACGTTAATGTAGGCTGTATGACCTTTCAGGTGTGAGTGAAGGGGTTAATATGTCGACAAGGCATGTAAATTCAACCCTCCGCCGCCTGTTGGACGGCTACTCTGAATTGTGGGGCCCTGCTAATTGTGTGTCGGGTAAGTTCAGCTCACAATATCTGCCGCCAGATATTTTACCAAAATCAAGGGGGAAAACTGAACATCCCTTGCCAAAATAAAATATTGAATTCGCATTCTAGGGTCGGAGTGCGAGGCAAGACTGATTACAACTGGTTAGCCCTAAGGGTTTGGGAACTGTTGTATTATTGTGTATTGTTTTGAAAAATGCTAAAAAGCGGCAATGGAAAGTTTTAAGGATAAGAGAGCTAAGCCGATTGAGGAAGACATACCAAGATCTAAAAATCGGAACCAACACCCGCGTAGTCTGCGAAGGAGTTCATCAAGGAAAAATTCTCGCTCTCCCGTCCCAAGACGAAGTCCCAGTCGGAGTAAGGATAAGCCGCTGCATAATTCAAGTAGCTCCTCAAAAGCTCAGCATAACCCTCACCTTCTATCCAAGCGTTCTGATAAACAAGACTCACGCTTATCTAGTAAAAGACACAATGATCCCGGTCCGAGCCTGCAATCTTGGGGCAGAGGTGTTCGAGAAGGTGCTAATGACAAGTCCAGCAAATCCCATTCCGATAGCAACTCAAGACAATCTAGGAGTCAGGATAGGCGAAGAAGTTTGCAGAGAAAAAAATCTCACTCTCCCAAGTCCCGTCAAAGTCGTCATAGAAGTAAAGAACAAGTTTACAGTTCCTCAAGTACACGGAGGAATATCCGAGCTCCCTTAAACCGATCTGACAAGGAAGAGACTCGTTTCACTGGGAAAAGGCATGGAAGCCTTGACACAGATAGACATCGATCAAATGGTACTAGGAAAAGGCATGACAACAGAGAACTCTGCTATACTAAGGATGACAGATATTCCCATACTAAGACTGGAACTTCAAACTTATCATCAAAACCAGGGCATAAACGAGTACATTCCTTGCCTGACCATAATTATGCTTCGAAACGGTCTAAAACTGATGTGGGAGTCAAAGTTCCTAGTCCGGACACAAAAAGTTTGTCATCTAACTGCACATCCGACGATGAGCTTGACGACCTTAAGGTTGAAAAATGGGTACGCTCTGCCCCAGCGGAGCTCTACTACCATCGGGAAAGCAATGGGTATGGGACTTTAGCCGTTCAAATATTTAATGTGCATTATTAAAATGGTTTCTTGAATTTTTTTGTGAAATAATTAAATTTCAGAGAGTTCATAGCCACGGACCGAGCCAAACTTATTTGTGAGAAGTTTGAAAAAAAGCTTCTAATCCGAGCACAAGTTGCTCGTGTAGAGGCTGAACGCTTAGGAAAACAAAAGCTAGTCGAGTTAACTGAAAAAGAGAACATGGAAATTTTAGAACTAAGGCGTCTGAAATTTATGCGAAAGGCAAAGCAAAAAGAGAATGGTCATACTAAAAACATATGCTCAGAGCGCCCAGAACAAGGCGCAAGAAAGGAGGACAATCCAGGTGAATCAGAAATTTGTAAACATGAAGAGGGTGAATTATGTGATTGTCTTGAAGAGAAAATTGAACAGCACCAATCTATTGTCAAGAAAGGATCCTGTGATACAAAATCAAAGGCTGATAAACGGAAATCAAAGGAATTGGCTTCAGAGGATGAGTCTGAAGAACGGAAAGACAAAGACAAGTGTAGAAAATCTCAACATGACACCAAAACGAAGGCATGTGGAAAAAAGAAGGTCGAAGGAATCAGGAACTCGTACAAGAAAAGCAGCAGCAGTGACTCAAACAGCGATTCATCTGGTTCAGATTCTTCTGAAGAAGATTGTGGTATGTCTAGAAGTGATGCTGCCAACAGGGAATTAGAGAAGAAAAAGAAACACCCAAGACGAATGCATGTTGAACTTTGGCACAACGATCCTGGGTTAATGAATGATGGTCCTGTGTGTCGATGTAGTGCTAAAGCTAGAAGATTCGGTATAAGGCACGGTTTCTACCCTGGGGAGTCCCCTATACAACTTTGTAATCCATTTTCAACTAATAATGATCGACTTGTTCATTACCGGATAACCATTTCCCCTCCGAAAAACTTTCTGGTCAAAACACCGTCTGTGATTTCTCATGATGGTCATGAATACATATTCGAAGGGTTCTCGTTGTTTTCCCATTACAAGGTAGATCTTAATCTTCCACCATGTAAAGTGATTCGATTCAATATTCGATATGATGTGTTCATTGCGGAAGAGAAACTTCCTGAGTCGTTCTGTGTCAAGGAACTTGAGCTATTTGAGACTTATGTGTTTCGAGAGATTCTAGAATTACTAGATTTGAAATACGATTGGAATGAAGAAGGTAGTTGTGCTCCGTTTCATTTAATGCCTCGCTTTGTACGACAATTACCAGATAATGGAAAAGAAATCCTGTCAATGAATAGGGTAGGCATTTTCTCAGAATTAACAAAATTTATGATACACTTTTATTTTAGCTTTGTATAATGTATCATACTTTTGTTTCTTTCCAAAAGGTTCTAATGCATCTGCTTAAAAGTGATCGGGAGGTGATGAAAGAGGAAGATCTTCCCAAACATTACACAGTCGAGCAGTCAGAGTGGCAGAATTTTGCAGACAAACATAAAGGAATGATTGTCACAAGATTCGGACAGAAACCATCTGCCGTCCGTGTGGACCAGATTGATAGGGATGTCAGTGGACAGGAAGCAGGTACAGTTTTCGACTTAAATACAGTTAAAATTATCTGCTGTGTATTAAGTTCCTTGAATATTTTATATGTGTGGCGGTGGACTTTTTATTTCTA
Source organism: Agrenia bidenticulata (assembly GCA_034694785.1). NCBI lineage: Eukaryota > Metazoa > Arthropoda > Collembola > Entomobryomorpha > Isotomidae > Agrenia > Agrenia bidenticulata. Next base: position 26,292 of record JAQFYM010001236.1, on the reverse strand, counting down.
AATAAACACCGTTTCAAACAATTTCAGATCCAGAAGAAGGAATTCCATTTCCTTTGATCGTTCATTTTGGAATTCGGCCTCCTCAGCTATCTTATGCGGGAAACGCCAGCTACCAACGGGCATGGAGGCGTTACGTAAAATATCGTCACTTACTGTCGAACATGGCCAAACCGACTGTTGAAGAAAAAAGAAAGCTAGTGAAGAAAGAAATGAAACTCCAGGAAATGAGAACGGCCTCGTCCATGAAACGAGATGTTACTGTAGCCATATCTTCCAAGGGGTTCAGAACGACTGGAATTTTTTGTGATTTGGTTCAGGTATTAAAAAATATGCCTCACATTAGGTAGCGAAAAAGATTAAATTGTTAAGCTTATATTGAATGTCCGTGAATAGCACGCAATGCTGATTCCAGTTCTAGTTGCTCACCTTCGCTTCCATAAAGCATTGAGCACTCTTGAATCAACCATGGCTTACGAGTTCAAGAACCGATACCTGCTACAGTTAGCTATGACACACCCGTCATACCGTGAAAACTTCGGAACTAATCCTGACCATGCTCGAAACGCGTTAACCAACTGTGGAATACGTCAACCTGAGTATGGTGATCGAAGGATACATTATGCATCAACCAGAAAACGAGGAATTAACACGTTGATTAATATCATGGCCAAGTAAATTTAAAAGAGTATTTTCATTTGGGCTTATTCAAATGGATTGTAATATTTTGTCTGGTTTCCAAAATTGATGGAAGAGACTTAACTTAAGACTGCTTAAATTTAGATTTTCAAAATACAATAAATTAATTTCAGGTTTGGATCAGATCATGAAATGGAATCTGAAATAACACACAATGAGCGATTAGAGTTCCTGGGAGATGCTGTCGTAGAATTTGTGACATCCATCCATCTTTTTCATTTGTTCCCAGATTTAGAAGAAGGTGGATTAGCAACATACAGGGCTGCTATTGTCCAGAATCAGCATCTTGCTGTGCTAGCAAACGTAAATATCTTGTTTAAGTTATTGATTGAAAAAACTTATTAACTTGTATTATCACTGTTTTTTAGACTTTAAATTTAGATCAGTATATGCTTTATGCCCATGGAAGCGATTTGTGCCATGATTCCGAGTTACGGCACGCCATGGCAAATTGCTTTGAAGCCTTAATGGGTGCTCTTTTTCTGGATGGTGGAATTGAAGTAAATTTTTAGCTACCAAAATTTATATCACATTCGGTAAATTTATACTCATTTGAGTCATTTCTTATTGTTGGAGGTTGCAGACCGGGTTTTTGGAAAAACACTATATGGTAAAATACCGGAGCTTCACGACTTATGGAAAAATTACTCAAGACATCCTCTGCAAATTCAAGAGCCCAAAGGTGATCGTCATTGGATTGGGTCTCATAGTGTACTTCAAAATTTAACTAAATTTGAGGAAAATATTGGTGTCGAATTCACCCACATAAGACTTTTAGCTCGAGCATTTACAGACAGGAGCTTGGGTTATAATAACCTATCTCGGTATGCAAACAAATGCTTTAAAAAATATAACCAGATTTAGTAGATGTAGATTGAAACGTTATTTTGATTTTTAGCGGATCTAATCAGAGACTGGAATTCTTGGGTGATACTGTGCTCCAATTAATATCTTCAGAGTATTTATATCGACACTTTCCTGACCACCACGAAGGTCATTTATCGGTGGGTTCATAGTGCATCATAACATCATTCATATTATTAATGAATATAAATATGGGTACCTTAAATCCAAAATATCAATTCTAATAGTTATTAAGAAGCTCATTGGTCAATAACCGCACTCAAGCGTTAGTGTGCGATGACTTAGGAATGACTCAGTATGCAATGAGAGGAGATCCAAAATCAGAAATGAAAACCAAGGACAGAGCAGATCTCCTTGAAGCCTTTCTTGGAGCTCTTTACATAGATAAGGGCCTATTGCACTGTACTGTGTTTTGTTCTGTTTGCTTTTTCCCAAGGTAATTTATGTTTAAAATGGCTCCTGAACCCAACAACCTACCCAGTCATAAATTACATAAGATCATTTTTTGTTTTCACAAGGTTAAACAAGTCAATTATTAAACAAGAATGGAACGACCCTAAATCCAAATTGCAACAATGCTGCCTAACTCTTCGTGCCATGGATGGAAGAGAGCCAGATATACCGGTGTACAAAGTAACTCAGTCTCTCGGGCCCACCAACACTAGAATTTACATTGTTGCTGTGTACTTTAGAAGTAGGAGACTTGCTACGGCAAAAGGTAAAATATAGTTTATTTTCAAATAACTATTTAAACATGAAATATTAGTTGATTGGCTTGATTTATCATCTAGGCCACAGTATCCAAGAAGCAGAAATGAACGCCGCGGCGGTGGCCCTAGAAGAGTCGGGGCACCTATTTCCTCAGTTACATCATCAAAGGTCTGTGATGGACAAGACGAGCAAAAATTTACGATACCGTTGAAATAATTTTATCAGTCATGTATGCATATGTTCTTATGATTGCTTGGTCAGTTGCATTGTCATCGGACTGTTTCAAACAGATCCAGGACTATTCTTCGTGTCGATTCACAGCCAGACAGTTCATAGCTTCGTACTGTTTTTAGGTGTGGGAGGTCCGTACTACAGTAATTTGGGCCAATGCATAGAAAATTGTCGAATGCAGGTTATATTTTATAAGATTCGCCCGACTATCAACTCTGTTTGTTTAAATGTCTGTCTGTTTCATTACTCCTTCCTCCAAACCTACTGGACAGATTTTAAAACTTAAAAGCTTGTTCGATTTAGTAGGCTAAGGAAGCCCAACGAAAAAATCGACCCTTTATATACTAAAGTCATTTATAATAGCGACCCAACTGTCTTAAGGCTTTGTTTTTAAAACAAATCAGAACTTTTGAATCCTGTTTCTCGAGTGAATTTACTCGCTAAAATGTTTTAAGTTTCGATGAGATGTAGTAGATGAATATGCACCAACAAATGTAACTAGGTATTCACCGAGTTGAAAAAAAACCCTTTGACGACTTTATAAAATTATAATACCTAAAATGTTAAGATTACAATTTTGAAACTATCATACCTAATATTTATCAAACATTTTTTTACTGAATTTATGGCAGGAATTAAACTACTTACTATTAATTGTATACTTGACTGCTTATCTGTAACATAGTACACATGTTCGTCACATCATGTATTGTGGACGCTTAATAAAAACCATTGAACTTGAATATAATTGCTAAAAAGAAGTCAACATTTATTGAATTTGTAAACAAATACATTCATCAGTATGCATACACCGTAATCTACACTGAAATACTACCATTACAGAATAGAAACACAGTTAAAATGAATTAATAACAGATACAATATAAAATTGGAAGACATTTTTGCAAAGAACAAAAGCTGACAAGAAATAGGTACTATCATCATACGACTTACAAACAACTGAAAACTTTAGTGGATGGTTATTATAACACATACCTATATAAAAATTAAAGGTGGACAACTAAATTTGACAATCATCATAGTATAAAATTAAAATACCCATAGAAGAATTCTTGTTATTCTCTAAGAATCTAAAACTATTGATTCACATAATAATCCCTTTCATATCTTAATGTAGTACACTACTTTTTCTTAGGCAGGAGGCCTGCTGCAATTTTATGTTCTAACTTTCTATCGAGAACGGAGCAATGCTGCATCAAAATATCTCCATCCTCTCCACAAGTCAACTTTGCAAAAATTATGATCGGAGGCTTACTACGTGCCAGGGCAGATTTGGGATGAATCTTTCCCCTTAACCCTCCGTGCGTAGCAGGTGGTGTATATGATATAAGGTTATAATACCTTCCGTCTGGGTCAAGTTGAGCTCGATTGTTAGGCAACGACGAGGCGAACACTATCGTAATTATTTCGTTTATTTCTTCTTCGGTATAACTGATTTTGGAATTTTTTTTGAGACATCTCTTCAACAGTTGTTCCCGACACTTCACCACATATTGCATCGCACTGTAAAAGCAAAGATAATTATTTACTAAAGTCAAACTTTACCTCAACAACTCGATTTTGCTTAGCAATTAATTCTTTAGTGCCGTATTAATAGTCAGAAAAGTTTAATACCATTCATACTTTGATATGATCTTTATAAAAATTAACTAAAACATACCGGAAGCTAATCTTGTTGTTGGCACACCATACTTTTTGCGCTTTCGATTTTTTGTATCCTTTGTAAATATTAAGGTACGTCGCAAGATCTCCTTCGGGTGACCAATAAGCACTCATGGTATTCTGGATACTGTCCTGAGTGGTCTCGAAAAGGTTGTCCGTGTCAAGCATTGCTATTACTGTGGTCACTTCCGGTAATACACCCCAATCACAGGAATTCATTACCACGAATCCTAAATTGGGCTCCAGTGGAAGTGTAGAAATGCCCACACCCAGGTTGGTTATCACAAGCTCCGGCGAATCTATTATAGCTTTCATTCGTGTCAACTCAGTTAGAGCTGGTCGTAGAAGCTAACAAATTTAAATGAAGCAGTTGAAATGGTTAAGAAATTTTTATGCTAGAATTTCATTACAACATGTATAATAATCATTATGTTTATGTAAACTTACGTAACGATCAGGTTGGTCAAGAAGAGGAAACGCACCGACAGACGAAAACTGCATGTAGGCTATCTTTAATGCAAGGGTACACAAATTCGAGCGCAAGACCTCAGGCATTTCATATGGCTCCAACTTTTCGTAAGTCTCCATACTGTACATTCTGTACACAGTCCCGGGATATTGCCTTCCAGCTCGTCCAGCTCTCTGCTGCGCCTGAGATTTAGATGTTCGATGAACCTGCAGGGCGTCTAGTAAACGAAACGGCATGTAGAACCTATTAAAAATACAAAAAACAATGTACACAAAAGTATCTAACGCCATTCATCGTATATTTTACTGAAAAATTCAAACGAACCTGGATTTGACATAACCACAATCCACAACTACTTTAATACCAGGTATGGTAACTGATGTTTCAGCTATATTTGTCGCGACGACAATCTTTCGACCACCTACTGGCGGCATGTCGAATGCAAGTTGTTGCATGTTTTTAGGAAGAGATGAATGCAATGCCCATGCAAATATCGGCACTGAGGTTTTAAGTTCCTGCAACTGCTTAACAGTTCCGTCTATTTCTTCTTGGCCAGTTAAAAACACTAATATGTGATGACTGCAAAATAAACATGGTAGATTATCACGAGCAGATTCTTTGTTTAAACAGATTGTTATAGATATTTCAACACTTGTTACTAACTCGGGTGGGAGAGTTTTGTGGAGATTAATTACATTGCTTAAGGTTGCACTTAAATATTCTTCCGGATCTTCTTCCAAGTACATTACTTGGACAGGGTAAATTTTTCCGCTAACCAAAAGCACTATGGAGCTAAAAGCAAAATTTAAAAATTCCGAATAAAAAATAATCCCATTAAATTTAACATCAAGACTTACATCGGAAAGAATATGAATAATTTATCCGGATCTCCGGTTGCAGTCATCACAACTGTTTTCAGCATAGTGAAGACACCGTTATTATCCCAGTTTCGTACGTTTTGAGCACATCTCACAATTCCCAAAACTAAATCAGTTTGGATAGACCTTTCGTGAACTTCATCAATAATTACCGCAGTATACTCTGAAAACAGTATGTCAAGATAGCTGTCTTGGAGCAAAATTCCTTCCGTCATAAAGACAATCCTCGTTGACTCGGTCACAGTGCTATCAAAACGTACTTTATACGCAACTGTTCCTGCAGTCTTTATACCATATTTCTTAAACAAGCATGAAGAGTCAAGTTCCTGTTGAACCCGAACTGCGAGTGCCATTGCAGCAATTCTTCTAGGCTATAACATCCACATAAGTAATTGAAGCAACGAATTCATTTAATCACAAATATTTGGCATCAAAACTTACCTGAGTAACAACTATTTTGAACTTAACATTTTTCTTTGCATAGTGTTCAAACAGTATCTGAGCGATCTGTGTGGACTTTCCACTGCCAGTTTCTCCCATGAGAATCACTGTAGAATGTGAAAGGTACTCCTCAATGAAGCTAGTAATGTATAGAACAATAAAAAAAAGTATGAAAGCCCCACAGAATCGCTGCTATTTTTAAATCGTTAGAAAATAGTTTAAACAAAAAACTTACTGATTGGCCACCTTAGCCACTGGGAGTCTGTTCCATCCCCTTTCATAATTTTCCAGTATCAAATGCTCACTCTTTCTGGTTGGCTCGGTTGTTAGTTCAAGATTCCGATAGACGGTTGGACTAGTGTATTTCAATTCAGACCTCTCGAGGTCCCAATACCAAGGATCGTGATCATCTAAAAACATAGGCCCACGTGGTCGTAAAGGTGCAAATCGTCTTGCTATGTCTTGAAGAAAGGTACTTGGGGGTTCGGGTTCGGAATCGGAATCATCCGCCAAGGGATCAAAATCTTCCATCATCTGCTAATAAAATTTTGAAAATTCATACCTTTTTCCATTTTCGGCTTTGAACTCCCCTCGTTTCCGTCAAGAAACTTGACCAACTTTCGTTTCCTAGACATCTTGATTTCTAATTGTCAAATACTCTATACTCTAGTTACTGTTATTATTAACTCCAACTAAATGTTGAGTGTCGTTGATTATCATTTTCTCGCACTGTGCAAAATAATTTAAAAGACTACATTTACAAAGCCGAATCAATCTTTAGAGTACATAAAAATATATCCTAACATGTCTCTCTGCTCTAACTTTGCCTGGTCTGGTTGAGATTTGAGAATAAATAGAAGCAGATTCACTAAAAGTGAGAAGTACGATGCACACATGTGGGAATTCAACATTAGCGGCCACTTTGTTCAATGATTTCAACAGTCTACTCGTCTATTTTCATGAAATCTCGCTCGCTTCAGCTTTAATTTTCAATTGGACCCTTCGATGCCTAAGCTACTGCATAGTTGGATTTTATAATAATTTATAAAGCCATTTATAATATCAAAGTACAATATCCGTCCGTATCGTTTCTGCCAAGTGCCATATTCTTATTATTTTAGAATTTGAGCGGACAGGTCAGACTGACCTGACCTGTTTTTACACAAGCAGTTAGAATTTAAAACTGGTTGAATTTGGGAAGAACTGGTCCAAATCAAGGATTTGAATTTTGAAGAGTAGTTTAAGGCAATGGTCTAACACAACCTAACCGACTTTCAAAAAATTCCTGTGGGTTCCATAGGAATTTTTAATAAAATTTAGAGGTTACAATTACAAATCGTAGAAAATTTAATGAGCTTCATTTTAAAATTTTGACTCATACTCTCGAGTTCAATAGTTCAATCCAAACAGACGGGGGAGCTCTGAATTTCAAATTATGTTTTAATTAATATTCATTTACAAATCGGAACTCGTCGATAATTTTTTAGTCAAAATTTTAACTCAAGCTCATTAAATTTCCTACGGACCCTACGGACTTTTTTAAAGTCAGTTGTTAGGTGTTGTGTTGCAATTGATTTAAACCACACTTAAGGTCAAGTAATTATCTTGCAAATTTATAATTGATAACTTGATGTTCTAAATCTAACTGGACGTGATCAATTAGTATTGTCTAGTCTATTCGTTAACCTGAGACCGAGTAGAAAAATATTATTTGTGTTTTTATTATTATCAATCAAACAATTACTCGGATTCGAAAAAATTAATAATAAGTATATATAATAATAATAATAAATAAGTTCAAAATCATCATATTAACGGCTAATAAAATAATAAGAACAGCTAACAACATTCCTAGACGTACGTCGTACAAAATAGATTTTTTTTCGTTTGCCAGTATTATTATTATTTCTGTAGTCGCTGTAGATCTATAATGGGTTCCTAATACTGCCCTTTATACATATCATAATTATAATCCTCAAATACAAACTAACCCAAGAATAAATAAATAAAACGAAAATATTTACAATTGGGCAACTCCTACGTCATACGCAAATAGAACCTCATCAATTAAAAATTTAATCCTTCATGGGCCAACATAACAAAAACAAGGAAGATTAAAGAAAGCCGCAGTTTCTCCAGTACATGGTGATGATAAATTTAAATTACATCACATTTAGAATTAAATCCATATAAACTGTGTACCACACAATTCATACAACTATTAAATCCATTCATCTTCCCAGATTATGGTTTCACATTCGGCAGCAAAGTATCATGGTTGTTGGTTAGTGCAGAGTCCGTTATGGATTATGGACCTATTCCATCAGTAAGGAAAGCACTATGTCCCCGACATTTTTTGATTTGAATGAAACTTAGTACAGCAATTCTACATGTGACATGGCTTAAGTTTACTTTAAAAAAATCATGGGTTTCGAAATGGCACTGAAAAACAATTTTCTTAGCTTATTTATCAACCGATTTGAATTAAATTCGGTGTGAATGGTCCACAGAAGGATTATTTTAAATCACGAAAGATTTTTTTCACCCCGGTTCTTTTTCGTTTTTTTATTTAAAAAAAAAGTTCTGTGGAATACCTTCATACCGAATTTAACTCAAATCGGCAGCAAATTGTTTTTACACTTTTTTCGAAACTTCGAAACCTGATTTTTTTTTCCAAATTCGTGAATTTTTTGCCATGTAGAATCTCTACCAAGCTTCATTCAAATAAAAAAAATGTCGAGGACAGGGTGCCTTTGGGCCTTCCTTACTGATGGAATAGGCCGATGATATAAGCACGGATTTTCATAACCCATAATTCGACAAAAAAGTAGTCTTGCTTATTCCTTTGCCTTTACTTCAGATATATGTATTGCCTAGAGTTGATGCATGGTATTATTGATATGTGAGATCTGAACACTTTTGTAATGCATCGTCTATGTAGGTAGTGTTCGAAGGGTTTTACAAAATCTAACTTGACTTCTTGCATATTGCATGCCTATCCCACATTTGCATTTTAGAGATATACTTTAATTCGGGAAAATAACCATATAAAGCTGATCCTTATATTTAATCTCTGATAAGCCGTCAGAAAATTCGGCATTTTAATCCTAGCTTCTTTCAGTCCCGCAATCACAGCAAGCAAGTTAACAACGGTATCAAGAGTGAAGCTCAACAAGAATTGTCAGTTAGTAATTTTTAAATTACTTCTCAAAATTCACGATAATTCAAATTTTTGAATTCCAGGATTCGAAATGGAAACTGTTGTCATTGTTGGAAGGTATGTTGTGGCGTGGCTTTCCCTTTGTCAATTTAAATTTAGTTTTCAATGCCTAGTACTTTCATGTAAATCTAAACGGTGCATCCCTTATTAAATTGCGTTTTCTACTACCTAGTTCTAGCTATTCTTATAATAATAAATATTCTTCTACCGCATTTAACAGCGGACTTGTTGGCAAGTCTTGGGCTATGCTATTCGCATCAGGCGGACACCAAGTCCGATTGTATGATACGATTCCTGATGTACTTGCTGCGGCTTCCCAACAAATATATGACAAGATTAAGGTCTTGGAATTGAAAGGTCAGCTGAAGGGAAAGCTTAATGCTGAGCAGCAGTGCAAGCTGATCACTGGTAAAACTCTCTTGAATATTATATTTTCAACAATTAGTTGATCATTAGTTTCATTAGGATGGCAAGTTTATGAAAACCTATGTTATGGCAGTACAGTGACGAATCCATTTGAAACTTAAGGTTATTTAATGATTTTACATAGCTAGTAAAAGCCTGAAAGACGCTGTAAACGGAGCAACTTACATCCAAGAATGCACTCCTGAAAACCTCGAGATGAAAACTAAAATCTTTGCTGATTTGGAAAAAGCTCTGAAGGAAGTTAGCAATACCACTGCAATAATTGGAAGCTCTACATCTACAATCATGCCCTCAAAATTCGTTTCTGAACTCAGCATCAAGGACAGAATGCTTGTCGTCCACCCTGTAAGTCCTGACCTGATCTTGAGCACGAGCTCTTATTTGAAGGAATTTTTTATTGCGAATAACTGTTTCCGACGCCTCAATTCTACTCTTTTAATGTTTTTTGAGATTAGTAATGACTGAATGAAATACCTACGAGATGATAAGAGACGAACTATTTCAGAATAATTTATAAATTTAAAATTTTAGATCAATCCCCCGTATTTTGTGAGGCTGGTTGAACTGGTTCCAACCCCATCAACCAACCCTGACATCACCGCACGTGTAAAAAACCTGCTCACATCACTTGGACAAAAACCTATCGTTATGAACAAGGAGCTGCCCGGATTCGCCTTAAATCGAATTCAGTAACTCTTGACCCTTGTCTATCTTACTATCTTAATGCAATATCCTTTGAGTTTTAAAATTTAATTTAAGGGTAACATACAGCAATAACAGAGATTCAAAAACTATAAAGCCCCCCCGAGTAGTCTTGATGAACTTTCTAGCCAACTTCTAATGTATAACATGTTATATTTAACTTCCAAACAGGTATGCGATCTTAAATGAAACTTGGCTTCTTGTCAGCAACGGAGTGTTGAGTGCAGAGGATGCAGACCTCGTTATGAAAGAAGGCCTAGCTCCTCGTTACGTGTTCATGGGACCTCTAGAAACCGCTCATCTGAACGCTGATGGATTTTCAGACTACTGCAAGCGCTATGGCCAAGGCATATACGACGTATCTATAACCATGCTGGAACCCCCCAAAATGACGGAAGAGTCGGCAGTCACCATTGATCAGCAACTTCAAAAAATGGTTCCCAACCCCCAACTTCCTGAGAGGCGGATATGGCGAGATGAAAAACTAGCTGAACTTGCCTCATTCAAAAAAGATTTAGGACTCTAATCTTTAATGCTGTTCTACCCCTGACTGACCTGACTTAATGAGGGCCCGGGGGAATGAAAAAGCTCAAACTCTAATCATAAATCAACTTATCATCAATTATTAATTACATTGAACGATTTGAACCATTATAAACCACATTTAAAAATGTTAACTATCTATTCGCCATTAAATTAATATTAAAAAATTCCATCAATCCACAATCAGCTACGTTAATCGAAGAAATTATTTGAAAATATGGAAATTCCAATCCCACAGTCCAACAAACCTAATTAAGAATATTTAAAATCAACATTTATGTCTTACCAACAGGATGGATCTAGGAATCTAGGAGAATTTTTGAAAGTTTCTGAAGTGCTGAGCAAAGTTGAATCAATGTAAATTAGACAGCCACCACGAAACGAATCCCGGACACAAATGAATTCAATGCTGAAGAGAGCTAAGGAAGTACTGAACTGGCGGCGTGGAGGGAAGCGAGAGAACATTCTGGCACATAAGTTCGAAGATGGCTGGCTCCAGGACTCCATGATTGACCCCACGCCAAAAATCCAACCATTCCAGAGAGAGTGCGTAGCTAGGGTGTAGGGGACTACTAGTAGTGTGTGTAGCAAAGCCTCACTTTTCTCGCTTGTCTGCGGCGGGGTGAACTGTCATTCGCATGTCAAAATTGACTACGCACTACACAATCCAGGGTGGCACACACTACCTCACTGGACGATAGGATCGTCTATGTTTCGGCTGAAAGTGAGCTCTTTTCCCCCCCGATTCTTCAAGTTTGAAAAGCTGTACAACTTTGCACAAGCCCCCATGCCTCGCAACTGCCTCTCTCTCCGTTAGCAGTTAGCATTTCTTTCTCAGCAGCGACATGGCACATGGTCGGCTTCCGAAATCCGACCCTAAAATTTTCTGTGCTATTCATATCCTCCTTATTTAAAGATAACTAAATAGTTTAATTTTAAATTTAAATTTAAATTGAACTGAGTTCTTAGATTTTTGCCTTGTGAACTTGCGATTGCCATAGGTTAAAATAATTCTATATCTGTCCCTGTCTGTCTGTCTGTATGCTAAAGTCACAGACAGTTCTGTGAAGCTGCGGATCAATTTTTGAAATCGGTCGTAGGTCGTAGTTACTTGTCCCTTATTAGTCACAGCCTGATAATAGTGAGGTACTATTCGATATGTACTCTGATGCATCCTGTTTTAGGTAAGTCGTTTTTTCTTTTGAGGTTCTTGTGTCTTGGGTTTTTGAGCATAGTTGGTAAAAGTTTCTTGATCATAATATTATATTCCTGAGCTTGGGGTTTGAGACGCCGAGTTAGGTAAAGTGAATGAAGCTTTGGCCATCGTTACGATGATTACATCCGGCATCCATTGTTGAGCTTTGCGGGTTTTCAAAAGACTCGTACGGTATGTTAAAGTTTCTAAAGACAGGTAGTCAGTGTTGTGTATTGGAAAGGCGCTGGGAAATGTTGAGGTAGAAATCATAAATCGTGGAATGTGTAAAACTAGCTAAAAATCTCAAAACTCTGCTGCTATAGATGGAAAGAAATTTTCGAAGCATTATAAATTAAATTACGGACTAGGTTTCAAGCCCAAATCTAGGGTAGAGCATAAAAAGGTGGCCGTAGCTGAGACAATTTGAAGGCGATTTGAAGTCCTAAATCCATGTAGCATGGAACATTGCCATGGGCATTATGGTACTGAGTACTGACTACTGATGGTACTTTCTGAATTGCTTGGCAATGTAAAGTAGATGCTCTGCCTAGTTTCTTCAAATAATGCAAGGTATACGATATTGTGTCCAGGTAGACAATTAATTTATTTAAAAATATGATTTATATTCCCTTTGGGATTCAATTTAATGTGGCATTGTGTGTAATGCTTCATAATAATATTTGGTTGCAAAATTTAGTGAAGCACTAAAAGCCATAGAGAAGTCACCGTAAATACTCGGAAGAGAAAGGAGGTTGCAGAGGGGCCTAGTGCATGACACTGGTGGTGCTCAAAAGCGGGTTCCTTAATTCCTTCATGTTCTTGGTTTCGAGTATTTTGTTGAGGATTGTCTGTGTGCTATGTTTCTCGCAACTGTCCTAACTCATGTCTCGTATGGATTTGCAATTTTTCAATGCACAGAAGATTTAGTGAGCAGTAGTCATGTTAATAGAAAGGAGTTAATTACTTTATTTGTATTTGGATTAAAAGAAAGAAAATGTGTACTTCTTGATAAATAATCCTGTTTTTGATTCATTAGACTTTATTTTTACAGAGTGAAGAGAGTTACTCTGAGAGTTGAAAAAATTCCAGTTTGGTGTTCTCTTCCCAACAAGCAGTTCAACATTTGAAAAAAGATTGAGGCGAATTTAAATCTTTCTTCCGTAATTTATAAATGAGTACTTATTTGTTCAGTGCTCATGCCCAGGTAGTCACAGTGGCTGGTAGTGTCCACCGTACAGCAGTTGACAGTGGAATTAGTTGTGCGTTAACCGTCCACGTTTTGGTTTTTATGAATATTTTAATTGTGCCCAAGTTCAGTGGGTCACGCTCACGATGTCATGCGGGTTTTTTTTTATTTAGGAACTACTTCAGGATTTATATTAATATAAATATTGTATCTTGTTTGGATTGCAGGAAATATCTTCGGAGGAATCGAGTCATGGACTCGGAACCTGAAGAAGGAGAAATTCGAGACAGTGTGCTGAGAGATCGTTTTGGTGAAGGGACATCGACTGAAGATGAACGTCCGAAGGGTTATAGGGTTGGACGAATTAGAAAGAGGAGGCAGGTTGAAGTCAGGCTACGGTCAATCTCTCCAATAGAATTACGGCGGAAGTCAAGGGAATTACCTGAAATAGTTAGTCGGAAGCGGCTTTCAGTTTCAATAACGAGAAAAGCTAGTCGAATTAGAGGGAACAATATTGTGGGAGAAATTTCAGGCTCGGGGTCAAAACGCAGTCAATCTGGATCTCGCGGTTCAACCTCTGAAACAGTGCAAATTCGTCGGGTATCTGAAAACGGGCGCGGGTTTAGCACTAATAAAGCTAAATTATCACCTCTAAAAAGACGTAGAAATCGTGGACAAGGTTAGTTTTAAATAAACTGGAGTGCAAGAATTTGCTTTTCGTAAAGAAAACCATCAAATATTAGTAATGACTGATTGATTATTCACACCTGAAATGCAACGTGTTTTTCCTTTCACAGATTTCGCGAGAAATTTAATCCAAGAAAGTTCTAGAAAACAAAGACATGTAAAGATTCACAGCCGCCGGACCCGTGAAAAACTTATGAAAGAAAATTGTGGTGTTAGAATAAATGAAGAAATTAAACGTGGTCCACGCATTACAAGAGAAGTAAAAAATGATTTAATGTTAGCTTCAATTAGCCCTGTCCCTCTAAATAGCATTTCTACCTTGGAAAATGTGGAGGACGTTAGTGAAGATGAACTTGCTAGTGTTCCCGCAGTATATAACATGGACAGAGAACCCGAGCTCATCGTACTAGATTCTGCATCAAGTTCGGACTCGGACGAAGAGCAAGCAAAAGATGACGTGATTCCGACTGTCGAGGAAGAAGAAGACTTAGAAGAATTAGAATTGCGAAAAAAGGCACTCGAAGGGTTGGTACGTAAATTAGATCCTTCCGAAACTCCTCTTGAAAGCTCAATAACTTGTGATAATAATCTATCATCAGTAGTAGTACCAGTGCCGCCGGATTTAACTTTGTTTACCAGTTCTCATAACTTCGATGAAACAACTATCCCAAAAACTGGAGACCTTCTCCAGAATCGTGACCAAAGTACTTCACTTGAAGAAATTGACCTTTGCAAGTCTCATGCGAAGGTACCAGATGATAGTGAAAAGGAAAATGAGTTGGAATTATATTTGCTGAGGCAAAAGTTATTGTCAGATTTGGCTAAAAAGGCAAAGAAACTCCCTAGCGCCCTTGATACGGGCTCAGAATTACCATCCAATAGTACCACCGTCAAGAATATCAAGCCACATGCCACGAAAGATTATGCCATGGAGGTGAGCTCCGAAGCACTTTCTTGTCAACGAGAACTACGTCAAATTCCATATGTAAACCGACCATTGCCATCTTACCATCGGATAGATAAATTTTCTACAAGAACTGAAAATTCTTCAGTTAGTACAGGTCGCGAACATGAGCTCCCTACTTCATACTCATACGCCCCATTACCTGTTGGTACCGGCCTGCGTTCAGTCAAAAGTTTTTCCATTTCAGTTACTAAAAATAGCAATAAAAGGACTGTCGTCTCACATGGAACAAATCCCATGCTCCCTAATGATGCCCGACGAGTAGAGGTTCTGGATACTCCTTTGGCTGACGCATGGCTTCCAAAGCAGAATTCTTACAAGAATCAAGAACCAATTACTGTTCAGAATAGTCTTATTAATCATGGAACAATTTCAAAACTAGTCAACGGTGTCAATACTTCATCAACTGGTCCTGCTAAACGTAGCATCGCTGGAAATTTTGGGAGCTCAGAAACCGTATCTGCTGAAGCTGATAAAGGACCTTCAATTAAAATGGATCTGCAAAATCCTCATCCGTCGACTTCATCGAATAAAAATACTCAATTTTCAAAGCGAGGCAATAATTTATTCAGTATACAACGGACCGTTATGAATCCTCAACCAGTCCCAATAAATAAGACAAGATACCAAATCAAAAGATCAACACACATCAGAGAAACCTCGAAGGTGACAGTTCCTAGATTTCCACCACCAAAAAAGTACAAGTCTATAGTCATTCCATTGAGAGACTGCGATACTTCGTCTGACGAAGAAGTCAACTATGGTCTTCCTGAACCTCAGATTGATGCAACTTCAAATCAGCCGGTTTCAAAAACATCAGTACCACTTGGAGATGCATTTCATTCTTCACTGGACAACTTTTTGAAGACTGTTCGAGAGACTGCGTCCAAAAACCAAGCCCTCGCCGCATTGTCGACCCCAGCTACCGGCTTACCAGAAACATCTCAATCCACGCCAAAACATTCAGAAATGCCAACTAGCAGTCAAGTTGCTATAGTTACTGTAAACAAAAACCTAAACTCATTGCGTGTAATTCAACAAAGACAATCTGTCAGTAAGACTTTATCTAAAACTGCAAAATTAGAATCGGATATTCAAAAGCCTCTTTGCACCAAGGAAGACCAACCGGAGCAATTAAATCTTGTCATGGACTCTTCAAAAACTCTTCAAAAAGATGACAATACAGTCACAAATCATAGTACGGAATCCAATTCATCGTCTGAGGCTGTATCTTGTGAGCAACTTCTTCAGACTTTGAATACTAAATCTGGATCTGAATCTTTGGATTCATTGGATTCATCAGTCCAACTTACAGCAGTCCCGAATCTAAGTATCACGACTTCTAAAGAAAAGGATTTACCCAACCAAGCAAGCTCTTCAAATGCCACTGAATGTTCAAAACATGTTGATTCCGGAAAATACGACAAATTAGAAATATCAGAGCTTCCGATTGCATCTATATTGTTGGAAACCCCAGTAGCAACTAAATCCTTAGCATCCACCCAACGAAGTAAAGCTAATGTGTCTGGACTTAAGACTACAGCAGAATCTATGAAGCCGTCTCTCATACAATCCAGGGTAATTGTTTTTTTCTTTGGTGGATGTTTTATTAATCCTTCAATATTGCTTTGAAATAATTGTAAATCCCCTGTAGATTGAAAATACAGCTCAAACACGGCAAGAACTACAGCTTCGAGAGAAACTGTTACGAGTTACGTTATTAAAGTCTGAAAAGAAGTTGAAGTTAACAAACAATGAAAAAGAGCTTGTAGATACTAGGTAAGACTGGATTCTGAATTCAACATCTGCCATGGTTTTTAAAATTACCAAAGCTATTTGTTAAAATTTTCATTCATGAGACCATGGTTTACAGGCACTCAGCCACAGAACTTATGACCAGACTATTAGAAAAAGTTGTTAAATTTTCTGAAAAGGAAAAGCTGTGCAGCGACCTAGAGAAATCATTACAACGAATCAAAAGACAGTTTGAAATGGTGGAAAGAAATCTTCATTCAGCTAAAAGGGAAACATCCAGTTTGCAGGATGATTTCTTAAAATCAGCAGAACAAGCATTTACAATGAGGAAAAAATCTGTCGACCTTGGAAATGCTTGCAGAGTTATTGGGAAACAAATAATGGGGGACGATTATCGCGTACCCTCCAGCGGGGCCGAAGAAATGCTTACAAAAATGAAAGAAATCCATAAGCACAGTACCATCATCAAGAAATTGAAAGCAGGATCGTTAGAACTAATTGAAATAGACAAACAGGTTCAAGCTGCTATAAAAAATCCTACTTCTGGACGTAACACAAATCAAAGTTCTGCTGCTGGGACTGCACCCAACAAGTCTGTACCTTTACAAAACTTAATATCAATTATATTATGGATCTTTACTAATAAAAAATATTTAGGTCACTCATTAATGAATTGAGAAGACAGGAAAATAGTTCAAGTTTAATCTCATCAGATGAAGAAAATTGGAACATTTTCAAATCCCAAGGCCTAACAAAATGTCTACGAACTGCTTCCAACTCCGAACGTATAGGAATTTCTTTTCGGCCAACCCTATTTAAAATTAAAGATGTGATGCAGCCAGTACCGTTAGCGTTTGGTATTTATACTCCTTACAACTCTCCCCTTGATAAGTCAGGAGTTAATTTACAAATGTGAGCAGATTAAAATCCAATCAGTCTTTGGCGTCTTGAACGTTTTTTTTTAATTCTGAGACTTTCACTTTGCAACAAAATGATATATTGACAAAATGAATCTGTATTATTTAGACAAGTCGCAGCCGAACCTGTGTGTCTGGAGAGCATTGCAAGTACCTGTAACAAGCTTAATTGCAAGTTACAGCATCTGTGATCTGATTCTATAGTCAGCTAAGGCCATAGTCCTTCAAATGAAATGCCCTTGTGGAAGCTTAAGGTAAGTTTCCATCAGTTATTTTCCAAGTATAGTTTAGTCTCTTATTTCTGCTTGGCCAGTAACATTAATTTGCTATTTGATTAAATCTTATCTTGAGATTACTTTTAAACTTTCAGTACCGTTAAATTGAATATTAAATGTTAACGTTGTTTCCTTTGATTAATAGTGTTAGTTGCTCTGAATATATTACAGTAGTTAGAAATAACTCTTCAAAGTTTGCTCAGTTTAGGAATTTCTATGAACTCTATTCCAGGGAGATGTTAAAGTTTCTCTATTACAGAGAACCGAAACTATTTTGTTGGAGTAATTGATGTATTTATTTCGTTTTGCAAGTGAGAAGACTAGCCTCTACAAATATTACATGTGATCTTCCCTATGTCAGGTTCCAGACAGGAAAGTTTTTGAAAATATTTAGAGAACTGTATACAATTAAAATGATAAACTCTAACGTAGTAGTCACTCATTCTTCGCACCCTGTTGGTCGTCGCCCTATTCGAGAAACGTGGCCCTCACTTATGAATTGATAAATGTACCAAGAAATGACTTTTCATCAGAGATATCGTCCTGGTTATAGTGTCACTAGTACAAATAAAATAGATATATTTTTAAAGTGCCAACTACGCATTCTGAACCGTGAAAGTGTTCAGATAATTTAAAAGACTTCAGTTATCGTACACATCAAATAGGAACCGACTGAGGGGGAAGGAACGCCAACGTCAATACGTATAGACTACAGCTGCTACAAGGGAAAATTTTTCCAGTGAAATTAATGAACTTAATACTGTTGGTATTTAATTAGTAATATATAGCTATTATTTTCACTTATTTGTAAATCTATTTTGATGACTTAAAATAAACAAAAAATAAAACACGAATCTATGCCCACATTCTGCACCTAATTAGTCTTATGTCTTAATTTAGTGAAAGAATTTTAATGAGGAAAGGACCTGCCTTTGAATGAGGTTCAGGAGGATAGAAGGAAGCTTTTTGTTTCCCTTAGGATTGATTTAGTTATGCTCTGTTTGGAAGATCAAAGCCCAAATAGAAGCTCTAAACTTGTCTTGATGACTAAAGGTAAAGTTATGAAAGGTACCAAGTTGTTTTTCCTGATCTCTAAGCATATACAACCACGAACAAAACATCCCAAGCTGTTATTTCATAAGGATACTTTGGTTTGATTTTGCTTTTGCATTAAGAGGGGTTTCAATAGAAAGCTTCGTGTGTAAGAGAGTCGTGAGGGATGAGAGAAAAAGCCTTAGAGATGGGACAACTCTGAGGATCTTATTCCAAAGAAAACCTCTTTTCACTTTATAACAATAAAATAGAGCATACATTGAAGAAAGTTTGGATGAGAATTTAGAAAAAACTCTCTTGGGTTTAAATTGATAAGCTGAGGGAGTTTACTGTGTAGAGACTCATCTGCTTCTCCAGATAACATAAAGCCGTGGTCCTTTGAGTGTTTTCGCACGCTGTCGAAAAGATTCAAATCCCTTGGGAGTCCCACAGACTCCTCGTCGTCGGCTATATATTATTTGTTCAATTCGTGAGGGTTCCTGTATTTCTCATATCTCCTATTCCCTGAATCGTCAAAAGCCATTTATTTTTTCATGTTAAACTGTCGTTCATCAACATTCCTATTGATTCATTTTTAACCTATGGGCGAAATTGAACGGCAGAACAGGATCAGCACTTCTTTTCACGAGATGGAAAAGGTTATTCTTACTAAGACTCGGAAACAGCTCGAACGTCGGGGTTTGCTTGGGCTCATGTGAGTAAAGACATTTTAGCACATACAGAGTGTTAAATACACACATCATTGGCGTTGAGCGTTTATATCTATTTTTATCTGGCTGATTGCTCTTCACCTCTTTAAGCTTTATGAGCACAGACAGTTTGTCATAATCTATCTGAGAGTTGTAAGTCTTCCCTTTAGCAAGAATTTATATTCGCCTAAGCAACCTTGACTGCATTACAAGGCTTCACTTTTAATGAATCAAACAGATTCATTGAAATTTTAGTATCCAGTTATAATACTGATGGAAAGAGTCTACTTGGGGTTTCGTATTTATTGAGTGCAGAAACATAAGCATATATTTACACACTGCAGGGATACAAACTACAACACGAATATTTGAACCAATCCTGGAAAAATTTGTACCCAGTGAAGATGATTGTCTTTAAGAGTCGCAGTTACATGGTGTGTGACGTTATTTGATGTGTATTTTAATGCAAAGACCCCAAGTCTTGAATACGATTCGTTAAATGTTGTGGCGTGGGTGCCTAATAAGATGAGAAAGCGTATGCCATGATGTACACACATACACATTTTCGATCTGAAACCACTGCATGACCAGGACCAGAACGAAGCTAGAAAAGGAAGACACCGACCGACCCAAGATTACATATATGAACCCAAGCGCTTACTCATTTCAAGTTAGTTGTATTCTGAAATCCTGCACAGTCACATCTAAGGAAGAAAGCTAAACCACTTGTCCTCAAAATATTATAAAATACATGGATTAATTTATAGGCTGCTATTATTACAGAGGGCTTAAGACGAGTGTGCGAAAACAAAAGAATGCGAAAAGTACCCAGAGTTTCATGCTTGATCTTCGGCATTCTTGTGCACGCCTTTGTTGTTGAGGGATTGTGGTGTGACAGGACTCCAACGGGTGTAACCGTTCCTAAGACTTCCGGTGACAATGGATTCAAGATTTTCATCAGTGGTGATCCGGACAAGCCAGATAAGTACATCCCTGGAGCTGTCTACACAGGTAAGCCCGTATTTAAATACCTCATTTCTTGCTTTCATTTATAAGCTGAGAGACTTTCTCTTATAAGAGCTGCTTAAAAATTCATAAAAACGGATGGGCTAGGGATGAGACACTTTCATCTTAGGAATGATTTGACGATGAGCCATCATTTTATAACAAACAATTCGTGGGGGGATTTAGATTGGAAGTTTCTTCCGGGATTTTTCTGAGTATAAATAGGACTGTGGCTTATCGTGCATAATTCAAATTAGATAACAGAGTGGAGAAAAGTCATTTTACATGGAATTAGTCCCCACGAACTTGCAACAAAGCTGGACAAGTTTTGTAAACGTTAATAATGAATAATGGGGCGAAGAGGATCTTGGTCGAAAACAACCCGTCCTCCTTGTTATGTTCCGAGTAGAGTGAAACTTCTGCTATAATTCCTTTGTCTTAGGAAGTGCAAATTCGGAATCCTGACTTTGTCACCTAGGTAAATCTGGCAAAAGCTCATAAACCATGTCAAATCCCTAGAGAATTTGTGGGAAGTTCTGGGAATTATGCAAATTTTCTGATCAATTCAGGATTTTGATATTCTAGACAGGGACCAACAGGAGGATTTCTTATTGCTCTCTGCTCCTTATGACTAATCCTAATGTTCTTTGGAGGAGTTAGGAAATCATTAAAATACGGGAAGGGATCGATAAATTATAATCCAGAACGTGCTGATCCCAATCTTCTCGTGACCAATTGAATTTATTCATGTTTATGGAATCCTTACCTGTCATCCTTGAAAATCTTACACTACCTACAGTGTAAACAGACATTATTCAACTGGCCAGCCCTGAAATAAAATAACATGGACTACTTGAAACAGAAAGTGATAAGTCAAGCATACACTGTCCAGATATCTCTAGATCCAAAAGAATTCCAGATTCAACTCAAAGCAGATTCTGAGATTTTTTTCTGACTAACGTATAAGGATTGAGACTTTGAAAGCTTTCTAAATCAACCTCTAGTCGTGTTAAATACTAAATGGTTCAACCCTCAGATCAAGGCTCAAACGATCATACTGGAAAGTGTAACTGTACGCAAGAAGTTTTGGGGAATCTTGATTGGCGAATCAAACGCAGATCAAACCCATGGTGCTGTCATATTGCTGAAATTGCATCTGTTATATCCTTCACGGTATGCATTACCGATTCCATTACAGCTAATGTTAATTTGATTGAACCAAACGAGAACCATTCCATGACACTCCATGACAGTGGTATTTAAACCGTCTAGCATCTTCCATTGGGCGTATTCTCTAGTTAAACTTGTATTTAAGGGGATTACCAGGCAGTATACGAGTGGCTTAAATTCCGATTACATCTCAAAAGATCTTATAAATCCAGAATTCCTGAAGCACACTAATTAATCAATAGAACCATTCATCAAATTATGATTTACATGTCCACATCAACATAGTTTTGTGGAGTTAGTATTGCTTACGATGTACTGAAACCCATCTGTTTGGCATGCCACGGCTGCTCCTATCTTTAATCTTGACTGAAGTATATTTTTGCTTATCATCGTTAGCTTTTCTGGCTGCGGAATGTACATACTACAATATTTCATCATCTTATACACCAGGAGGGAGAGCATGTGGCGTCACTCATTACGACTATTTCATATACGATTAGCCAAGAGTTAATATTATTATAGGACGGATCACTGGTATGCAGGTCTTTAATTGCGTCGGAATGTTTTATGCTCCGAGATTAATCCAAAAATAAAATAAACTTTAAAAAAAGCGTAGTGTGTGAAATACTATGAGTTCAACGCTAATCTTGAACGGATTTTTAAGCTTCACTACAATCGGGGCTGTTGGTCTAAGGAACGGGAGGCGTTTCAATTCCTGACTCAATTTATTTCTTATTACTTCCGTATGCAGAACTCATTCTTGTACAACTGGTGTTGTTAATGTAAGACCAACACCATTCCGAAGAAATATAGGTCTCTCGAGAAGCTTAGATTTATCGCGATTCCTTCCATGAATGTGCAAGAAAGGAGGTACAAAGTAATAGTATTATGGAATATTATGGATCTTGCTCCACCACAACAATATTACAGAATCACGCAAAATAAGCCTCAAGTCAATTAAACTGTAATTGTTGTTTACTCTGTCATTTATCAAAGTAAAATGTACTTGGCTATTTGTACTGACGACTTCATGTACTTGTTATTGGTCAAGAGTCAAGTGAGTTGAGTTGGGTGCAAGCGAAAATAATTTTGGGATGATAAATCCTCCCTATCACCTTTTCTTCCTGTTTATTCTGTAACTCAGAAAATCCCATTAAAAAGCCTAAAAAAACTCTGACCACAGGATTCCTTCCGTTGAGGTGAAACTGAGAAAGGTTTAGGAATCCGATATTTTGGCATCGGATGAAAGTGGGAAAATTAGGGGGAAGAAGATGAGCTTTCGGGTGAAATTACAACGGTTTCCTACATGCCATTATCAGAAATCTGAGATTTCAGGGATATTCGCCAAACTTCCGTAGACAATTTGTCCAACCGATACCTATCTATCCATATACCAAACTAATGTTCAACGTATGACCTGCTCAGTTCTACTATCTCCACATAGTTGAATCTGTATATACTCTCTAACCTTGGAGATGGATACGAAATTGATGATGCCGATGGGCTTCTTATATTTGCCATTAGGGTAATCTACGGAACTTGAAATCCTGTAGGAGGTTGAAACTCTTAAAGAACATCCGAAAACCCAATGCTCTATCTGCAGTATCTATCATGAGTAGTGAAATCTAATTGAGTTAACTGAGTCAATATGAAGGGAGGAAAAAAGATCTGAGTGAGTAGATATAAAATATAATAATGCTCATCGAGTTGCAAGCGGATGGGATATTGCTTTAAGTGCTTCTATTTCACCCCAAAGGATTTCGATTGTATCTCTGAGGCTTACCAATACAGGGGAAACCTAACCAACTAATTGCCCTGAGTCAATTATACATAGACAGTGGAGTGGTGGATTACCAGCAGATTCCTCTTGAGTCGAAAGAGAAGTAATTAATTTGCAATCAAGGACAGCAGGGGCAAGGGAATCCCGTTTGAGTTAAGCCAATGAGAATGAACTCGGGATGAGTTTGTGTACTTTAAACCTTATCTGTCTGGTTGGGTGAGAGCAGAAATAGTAAGGAGAGGAAGTTGGAAAGGAGACAAAGATTTATCAAGTGAGAAGAAGACCCTAAAGGGTGTTGGGGAATGTCACTTGCAGAAATTGGAATGAGGGAAAGTAGTTGTATAATCGGGTCGTCGTATCATATGTCTGTCTCATGGGTCCTCACAACCAAATACTACTTTAGTCCTCACTTGGCCATTTTCCACTTCCTCCAAATTCAATGGTGATGAGGTGAGGTGAGGTTTGAAGTTGGAGGTGGGCTCTGAGGGGACTTTAACTTAAATTCCATACATATGCCCCATAAGGATGTTACAGGACGGGGTTCAAAGGTGCTTCCAAATTAATACCATTGTTTTCTACCAATAAAGAGATTGTGACAGTTCACTGATATTCAATCCAACCTACTGCACTCCATAAATCTATTAGCCCTAGCTCAAAACTGAAATTTGTTTGAAAACTTGATGGATAGGTTTTCCTCAAAACGAAGAGATGATATATTGCCCCGTAACATTGAGTTGGATACTTTAGCCCACGTAGAAGGAGGTATTCAACTTTTATGAAATGAAAAAGAAAGTCAAGTTTTCCCTTGGAACTTTCTATTTTCAGTTTTTGCACCTCCTCGCATAAACAAATGACTTTCTTTTATCCATTATTCCATCTCATCACATAATGGGCTAAATTACTGAAAGTTTATATTCTCTAGAAAAATTCTTTCTCTCTTCGCGGTCCCTCTGACTCTACTACTCCTTCTTCCCTTCCTTTCATAATGAACAGAGAATTGTTCCTTCCCCATCTGGCATCATCTTCTTTTCATACTTTCATCAAGCTAATGTGCTTCTTTTGTGCAATGTAGTTTAGTTTAAAATATTTAAATTAGATGGATGTCAGTCTAGTCTGATGATGTAAATTAATGCTGATTGCCAACTCAACCAGCTTTGATTGAATTTTATCATTGGTAGAGGCCAATCAAGCTTAAAGGATCTGAACAAGCTCCACGAAAACTGAGATTTTGGTACCAAGTTGTTACCATCATGTGTTTTTAATTGTTATTACATGGGAGGGTTATTTTTATTTTCAGTTCGTTTACAAGGCCCGGGAGATCAGTATACGGTGGAAAAATTCTCTGGCTTTCTTCTAGTAGCTGAGCCGACGGATGGACTTTCCCCGGAAGCCTCAGCTGGAAATTTTCAACTCACTAGTGACTCTTTAGCCAGATTTAGTGAATTTTGTCCTCACGCTGTAAAACATGCTTCAGAACTTCCCAAGCCAGAGGTTCAAGTCCGATGGATTGCACCCCCGGTGGCCAACGGATGTGTGAGTTTCAGGTGAGGTGGTGGTGTGACTTTCTCTTGTTGTAAACAACTCGCATTTTATTTATTGCTCTGACCCTAAAATTGGCTCCTCATCCAAAAGTGGTTCAGAAAAAGTATCCTTTCGCACCGAAATCCAATTCAATCTCTGCACCTTGTGTACTTTACTATAGTCTGGGGGAATGATCTTGCATGTATGAAGCAATCGGACCAAGTTGTACATTTTATAGTAACCAAAAGTATATTTGGGTAACACATGCCGTGGGTATTGTTTCTATTCCTTAAAAAGCATTTCGAATGGGATGGAGGAAAAAAGCATGTGGAGATAAACTTTCCAAATTTTTTGAATACTCTCTCTTCTCTGAATAAACTCACTCATCTTTTCCTACTCTATTGGAATCGAACGAAGTTGGAAGTTATTTTGCGTGCATCTCGTAAATCATATTTTTACATCCTGTGTTGCGTGAATGTCTGGCTGGCTTTCCTCTGTGAGGAAAATGATCTCCTTAATTGGCTCTGGTAGAAATTGATGAAGAAATAGGAAATACACATCCGTTTCTTACAGATTCTGCCCTCAATAGTTTGTACAAAAAATGGTTGCCTTTCAGTTATTTGAAATATTACCTGACTGCGTAAGATAGATTATATTAATTTTTTTCACTATTCCATGAAACTAAAGGGCGACGATAATCAAAAACAAAGGGAAATGGTTCATGGATGATGGAGATTTGACCAAGCAACTTTGTCCGGAGACAGAAGTCGGGGAGACTGATAGTGAAGATAATGAGCCATGTTGTGCTTGTGATGAAGCCAAATATGAGGTATATAATATTTATGAAAATTTTAAATGACAATTTAAGTTATATAGTACAAGGTTTATAGAAACTTATAAATCGGATTTTATTTATTTCTTCGGGAGTGCAGCTGACATTCGAAGGATTATGGTCACCCTTGACTCACGCTAAGGACTTCCCTGCTGATGCTTGGAGTGCCCACTTCAGCGATATTGTTGGAGCTTCGCATTCTCCTAATTTTAAATTCTGGGAGTATGGCGGAGTCTCATCCGAAGGTCTTCGTCATTTAGCTGAAGCTGGGGATTCTAAAGATTTAGAAAGTGAGCTGAAAGATGAGGTAGATGATTTTTCAATATTTTTATTCAGTTATCTCAAGTGTCGAAAGAATGTATCAAACACAATCCCTCATGTGAAATGAAAAGGATCAAC